>JAVCKT010010734.1:0-17795 GCA_032273925.1 Rhynchotus rufescens
AAAATACAGCCTCTCAAAACTAGGTGAAGAAATTAAACTAATTAATGGACAATGCTCAGGTAAAATTCATCAATCTATTTGAAAAGCATAAACTGGAACATAAATGTTTGAGACCTTTAGAGATTTTTTGTAATGTTTTTAAATTACAACTTCATTTTCTTTCTGTATATCTGGATGCATGATCCTCAACTGGAATTCCTGATTTATGGAGCTGGATTACAAGGATTAAATTTTTTAAGTGGTTGAGATATTCCTAAAGCACTTTTTTGTCTGGTGAAGCATTCTACGTGCTTAAAAGAGTGATGGTGGAGTGTGGCATTTTAGATTAACTGGCAGTCATGAGTCATACGCAATACAGCCAGTGAGAAGCAGTTTGACACATTGCAAACTAATCCATGTTAAACATCCAATGAGCCTAACTAGCAGGAAAAGGGAAAAAAAGAATGAACCCACCTACACTTACCAGATATGAAGTTTCTTTCTGAAAAGCAGCACACGTTCTTAGGCTGCCAGAGGTTTTTCCAGTTTGGAGATAAAATCATATAATTGTAAAGGTTAAAATGATGCTACAGAATTTATTTTTCTGGACTTCCGTGTTCTACTAAGGGCTGTACCCTAATGGTAACAATTTATGATTTTTATTATTCATTAAAACCCTTTTTCTGTTAAAACTAGCATACTTGAGCTAACAGAAAGGGAGAAAGCTATAATGCAGTCTACAAGAAAGCAAGCACCCTATTCAGATTGAAAACAGCTTCCAACACTTTATTCTAATGTGCAACGTTTATCTGTTCTTCAAAAAAGGATGAAATTACCTGCAAAATTAGTTTTACTATAGACTTACTTTTATGCAATGACATTCTTAATGACAAAAATGTGTTTTAAATTGTAGCAGCTAGGCTTTTTCCTCTCCAACTTGTAACATAAAAGTGTTAAAGAATATTTTCACCTGGAAATATTAATTTTATGCCTTCAGAATGTTTCATTTTTCTAATTCTTATTATTGCACTTATTGCTTCAATGCTTTAGCATCTTTTTTATCGTTTGTGGAACTTCTGCTATTTTTTAAGAGGTAGCTGATAGATCAAGAACAGTTTAATGCTTCTACTAACTCAAAAACTTATTTTTCTTCCTCATATCAATTAATTACAAGATTGATGTCTCCCATAACTTTAAAAAGTCAAATTTTAAGGTCTTGGAAATATCATTTTTTCAATATCTAAAATAAATGGACTTCTTCAAGACATGAAAGTCATTTAACTGTTTCAGCTCATTAAAAACAGTAAAGACTCCAACTTGTTTTTGCTGAGCATTGAAACTGAACAAATGTTCAAACCCAGGATCATTATTTCTGTGTAGAAATATTTTAGTGTACGGAGGGCAACATTTTGGTCACCTGTATGACTAGTTAATGCAGCTGTCTGTTGGGAAATGTCTTTTTAACAAAGAAGAGGTCTCCTTCAGGCTACTGAAGAAGAGGGCAACGTTTCAGCAAGAGCCAGAACACGAGGCGCCTGCTCGAGGGCAGCAAGGGGAGCCTCATCTGAACAGCTTGAGATCTCCTGCCCTTTACAGGCAGGGTTCCTCATGGCTGAAGAACAGTAGCAGAAAACAGCTCTTGGTCTAGGGAGACCTCGAGGCTCCAACTCTGCCCTTCTCCAGTGGGGATGTGCTCTGTAGATGAGCAGACATCCACGTCTGGAAACCTTCAGGGGTTGGAGACAAGGATAATGGAGCCAAGCAGCTAAACATAGGCCAAAGAGGAGCCCTGCAAGTGTCACTTCATTCCACTACATGTCTACACAAGAGACACAAAAGTTTTCACATCATTATAAGTTGCTTCAATTATTTTCCAGTTGCAAGTATTAGCGCATTTCTGAAGTGAAAACCCTTCTTGCCTTTGAGTATTGCAAGCAGTTCTCCCCTATCAGGCTAATAGTCAGAAAGTTGAACTACGGAGCATGTCCCTGTCTGTCTCTGCCTCCTGATTACTGTCTGGCCAGTTAATTTCAACAGCTTTTCAAATGGCACTAATCAGGAATTAAAAGGCAGCATCAGCCCTACAAGGTACCCGCTCCTACCCACTGCCTGGAAAGCTTTTTCAGACAGGCAATTCTTGGCCTTTCCTGATTATCCAAGACAAGCTCATAATCCAGCCGTGAGTATTTAGGAAGTCAAGCAGCGAAATAAACAACACTGATTATAATCTACTGTTCTTTTATTATCAAGAAGTAAGGCAGCAAACGTCACATCCCAATCCTGGGCCATCTGTTTTCTGCTGTTAGTTCATCAGCAGAACAGATCGGGGTGAAGATGAAGGGTGGGAACCCGAGCAGAAAGAGCCCTTTTCTGGATGAAACATTTTAAATGGCCAGCACAATTTTTTTGTGGCAAGCAAACAAAGATATTTTAGTCATGATTACTATGATTACAATGCTGATTAAATAGATTTTGCATATTTGAATAGGCAGACTGGATGAGAAGAGGAAGAAACCTAACGCGAGACCGACCAGATCAGCAAATTCTCCTTTGCTGATACTTTTTTTTTTTTCTTCTATGCAAGGAAGTCCACTGAAATCTTCTCTCTAACCTATAACCAACACAAGAAAGATCACAAAATAAAAATGTTATGTTGGTTCTAATAGAATGGTGTCTATCTTGAACATATCCTATAATTCATTTACCACTTCCTTTCTCCAGGAACACAACGAAGATTCCAAGGAGACTCCCGTGGTACAGATGGTCTCACACACACACACAGAGAAAGCCTAGCATGATATATTATCATATATATTATACTATACCAACCACTTATGGGGCTGAGGGTGGCTGGGAGACGGCGCAGACCCATGGGTAGGGAGCACAGCTCCGACACTGAATATTTCAAACCCTATGGAAAGATTCCTCCAGGCCACAGGGAGCTGCTGATAAAATCCCCACAGCGCTCGAGCCAGAGCAGCTCTGCCTCAAAATAACAAATGTTTCTCTGCAACGGCCTTGGGACATGGATGGTTCAGGCGGGTTTGTAAACAAACCAGTTACCGGGCTCTGCCCCACTGCCCTTTACTGCACAGGATGGTTTAGATGGTCATTAAGCATCTCTGATGATTAATCCAGTTTAACTCTTGATGTGCTACATGGCAGATTTGCAATTTAACCTGGTAGAAATGCCAAATAAACAAGAATTTTATACATTTTAAAGCTTCAGGTGTTCCCTTACAAAAAGCAGAAGAGAACAGATTAAAACCTGTAGGAAGTTATCGGCTGCACAGAAATGATGAAAATATTTGTCCCCCATATATTTTGTTGTATACCAGCCAGCTGGCAGGTAACTTTTTAGTGTCTTTATTTCTACCATGCATTTTATATACTAGTACTAAGGAGAATATTCTAAAAGTTTTCCTAGACACATAAGCAGAAAAATATCAAATTTACAGTTTGTCTACTGACAATTTGATGTTCCAGAGAGAGTCCGAATCTGGAAAACAAGCAAATAAAGGATATAAAAGCAGCAAATTAACAATTTATTACATATCAAAACTATTTATTTGGGCACAGATAGAGAATAGTCTATTCAGATTGATCGCAACTCAGCGAAAGCAAAACAGAGCTCTATTTAAAAGAAATTTAAATGCAGAATTTAAATGAAAAGTTTCTAGATCATCAGTAGTATAATAAAAGCAAGAATAGTGCTCACTAGTTTGAATCTAGAAAGCAACCTTCCTATTTTACGCCCATGAAATTCAGTTCCAGAAAGCTTCCTGATTCAGGACAACTTTAAATGCTTTTTTTTCAAATTCAAGAATAGCACACATTTGTGTTGAAGCTAATTCCATGACGTGGTGTTAACAGCCACATGGTCTCTGCTGTTCCGAGTGGGACTTGGTCCAGCCCCACTGCATCCAGTGTCCTGCAACTCAGCCTAAAATTCCACTCTTTTGAACATTAATCAAGCTAAAAACTAAGTCTAGCATTAGCACAAAATATCAAAACAGAAAAAGCTGCAAACACTGGGCTACACAACACCGACAGCAACGCGGTGCTGCTGCTCTTCTTCAGTTTTAGCACACAAGATAAAATGCTAACCTGGAGTCAAATTATTTCCCACAGATCATAAACCCAGAGCTCAGGAGAAGTCTCCTGTAGCAGCCTGGCCCTGAGAGCACAACACCAGCACAGCTAAATAAAAAAACGTTTCCCATCTCCCTTTATTTATTATTTTTATATATAAACAGACCAAGGAATGGCCATAGCTTTACTTTACTGCACCCATTCCTCCTCTTCCCATGACTTTGAAGCACCTCCATGGCTTAACACGAGCAACGCAAGCTGGAAGGACTAAGGCCACTAGTCCTAGACAAGGGTCAGGAGCCTTATTGACAGACCGCAGGCTGAGCTAACAAAGCCATTCTCCAGCTGATAAAAACACTATTTGAAAATAAATAACCCCCTAGTTCTCTGTCCAGATATGAATTTGTTCTCAGATTATAGCTAAAGATTTCACAAGGTAAATCCTCTGCAATTTACCCAAGCATTCCTTTGATGCTGGTGAATTTATTCCAGCTCTTCCAAGTCCCTGTAGGTTCTCAAAGCATCACAGCTTTGTCACATAATTTATATTACAAATAAGTTATATCTCACAATGTAAACAAATCTGTATTTTGATCAAGGATTTTTATGGACATAAAAACAGAACCAAATTCAAGTAATTCATACATTTTACAAAATCTAGTATCAAAAATCACTCCTTTTTCGTGGGGGAGGGAGACTTAGCATGAAAGCACAAGCCAGGCAGTTATTCATATATTCATATATAGTCATATATATTCATATATATTCATACAACCTCCTTTTGAGAAAAAGTGACAAGAACAGAGAAGTTATGTTGATGACTATCTTATATGTTGAAGTTGATATGTACAGAAAGAACCAAACGGCATCAAAATCATACTGCCAATTACTTACTGTCTTGCCTTCAAAATCTAGCCCCACACACAATCTGCCAGGTAAATTTTAACAAATCTTTGTCCCAAATGCTTAGAAAATAATGAATAACCCTTCAGGACAATTTTAGATCCGGGTGAATGGAAGGGTGTACGAGCAACATCTAAGATGATGATGATGATGTTGCAACCAGTTAAGCACGCTAGGAAGCCTGCAGTGCAAAATGCTGCTCAATGGGGCGGCACAGGGAAGGGATCTGCATACAGGTGCTCTAAGCTAAAGAGGAACAACAAATGGAAAGAAAACAACTGTAATTAGAGTGGTTGAAAAAATATACATATATGCACACACACAAATATATGTGTATGTGTGTATATATATATGTTTACATATATATGCTTTTAACAAATCCTTGTTTTGCAGAGTGAACTGCCAATGACCCTATCCTAATAATGTACGTTGCATGAGCAATGACAGGATAAGACCTGGGGCTTTCAAGGTACAGCCATGGGATCAAAGTGGAAGCCATAGGAATATAAACATAAATGACCACTCATGGATAAATTTGGAACACAACCTGGCAAGGAACTGGCTTTAGGGCACAGCAAAGGCAATGACAAGCACAAGGTTGTATGGTTAATTTTGTTAATGAAGCCATTAGTCACGCGTTCAGAAAGCTGCATCCCAAAGAATGTCGGTAAAAATAAAACTTTCCTGTTGAAGAAAACTACTTACCATAAAGGACGACACGTAGAATCTGCTGTGTAATGTTTACTAGCCACTGCATGGGGGTCACTCATTTACTCAGTGATTACCCTGCAACCTGACAGCATATGCAGGCACATCTTTAGATTGCATATGTAAATCTGAAACAGAGCCCACTAATTTAGCTGGTGCCTTGTTTCAAATGATGTTGCAAAAAATAATCTCTCTAGTAGCTTGTACTGTTATATATTTGGGTTTTTTTCCTTTATAAAGAAATACATGTTTGGTTTAATACTCCCCTGTTGGTGTATAATCTGATATCCTGTCTTTGAGGCTTCCTAATTGGGTTGCAACACAGTGAAACTAAGTAGTCGTCCAGGCTGGAAAGCAAGATCAGAAGCATAAATCTGACCATTACATTTCAATTAGATGTTTACAGTAGATGTTTACAGTAGTAGTAGTAGTTTACATGTCACAAAGATTTTCATTTGGATATCTGATCTAGAGGGCGGGTGTAGATTTGTGAGTCATTTGCACCATGATGGCCTTTACACTCACCATATTCAGATCTAGAGAGCCACTGAAAAGACAGAAACGCACTGAGAGAGGCATTTCAGAGAACAAAAACAGGCGATGATAAAGTTTGAGAACACTCAAAAACCAAAGAACCACCGGGAGGATGAGTAGGGGCTCTGCTGAAGAAAGTTGTGTCAGTGCTGCAGAAGTTTTGAAGTTGTATCTGGAGAGTAGTGGTGTAAACTGAGAAGCGACTGAAATGGCAGAACTTCAGTCAATTTGATCTTCTATTTTATCAGCTGGTTTGTATTAACAGTTTGAACTGAGAATTAGTTCACTAAGGGACAGTTCTTTGTTTCTTGAGAATAAGCTCAATGCAATTCAAAGCACAGATTCAAAACTTCATAAATACAGCACTGCAACTTGACTGGTTGATGAAAAAAAGAGAATGCTCCTAGCATTGAAACCTGAAAGAATAAGACCAGCTTACACGAAATAAAATGATAGCCTGGAAAGCTTTATCAATGATCATAAATGCTGCAAAAAGGAGTATGAGCTGCTCCCAGAACTACAAGTGTTTTCAAAAAGATGATCACTGGTAACTGACAGAAAGGACTGGAAAGCAGAAAGGAAATAAAATGCTAACACGAAATATCTGAATCACTGCTCATATTTCCTTTTGTTCCAGCGTGCTCTCAGATAGGAAAGGTGACTGTGATGCTGAACCCAACTGTATTAGTTTCTCTTTGGCCTCTGCTAGGCACTCATTCCAGCAGGAAGCTGAGGCTCACAGCAGAATACCAACGCTTCTCTGCTGTCACCCTTCGCCTCTTTGTGCTTCAGGAGGGCACGATTCTCTTCTCCCTTAACTTAATTTTACACCAGTGTAACTCTGCTGATTTCAGCAGAACTCCTTTTGATTTTCGAAAGAGTAAATATAAAAATCAAATAATCTTTCCAATTGATTTACTCCCCTAATTTTCTAGCTGATACAGAAAAAAATATATATAAAGTTGAAGTTCTTTTATCTTCAATAAAGCCCTTCACTTAGTAAACAGGAAAATACAAGTTTGAATTATTTAGTGTATCAGAGACATGGAAGGAGCTCTAGAGAAAGTGCCTCAAGTACAATGCAGCACATTCCTATTTTATACACCATTGAACAGAACATCTACAAATTGCCCTGGAACTCGAATACTGCCATAGGGCTCACTGACATTATTCCTGGGCTGTGGTTACTTCTAATGCTCTGCTAATCGTTCTGTGCTCTAACATGCTCTGGAGGAAAATGGGTATGTTCCCACAAAGTCAGAGAGAACTTCCACTAATGAAATTAAGTGAAAGGAATATAATGTATTTTTGTCAATGTGAATCCCTAAAGCTAAACTTTGGAGGGTGAAACACATGGGTTATTCAACAGAAAAGCTTTAATTAGTGTTTCTTTAAAACTGCACTGCAAAAAGGACTAAGGAAACCAAAAGGGTCCATCAAGATTGTTGGAAATGCAGCCAAGTAAACCTACAGTAACCTGCATCACTGTACTGATGTACTTGAAATCTAACCGAAAGCTAAGAAAAGACAAGTGGTAAATCAAGTTCATTACAAAGAACATTCAAGTTCTTGACCATGGTGCACATGACAGTAATTTTAACCAGGGTCTGGCATTCCTTTTATTCTTATAGAAAATGCATAATAGCATTACGTGATTCTGAGGATCCTGGATGCAAAATATAAAGCACATTTTAAACAGCAGTAACTCAAAACTGGAGAGGGAAAATGATTAGTTTCTCTTAAATACGCCTGCATAGGAAAAAAATGCAAATATCTCACATGTGCAGGTATTGATTTCCAACCTCCCCTGATGCGTGTGTATAATTACTTTAGTGGAGGATTGTCTATAGCTTGTAAACTTGAATCAACGTTCCTCGCTTTTCCCAAAAGATCCACAAGCGTATTGATTGATATGTCGTCCCCTGACTTGAGATAATCTTTTTGGAGATTTCAAACTTAATTTGTAGATTGCCTCTAAGCGACAGGGGCCCAACGTTGTCACCAGTTGAGTCAAACCGTCCTTGACAGTTCTGACATTTTAAATAGTCAGTTTTGCAGTGACTGATTCACTGGCGACGGACTCATTATCTCTAGTGCTATGTGCAACTTGGACGACTTGATTCTGACCTAGGTAGTTCTCATCTCCTTCTGACGGTGGATCGCTGTGCACCCCCCACTGAGTTTCAAAGTCATTTTTGCTTTAGTATTTCCTAATTGCATTTCCTACGAGTCTCCTTGTGGGGCTCCTTTGTGCTACAGGCAGCAGGTGACACCCTGTACCTGATTCCCCCCAGAGAATCCTTGTCACTTCCCCACAGGCTTCCTAGCACTAAACTGCTATTTAATGTGCTCCAGCTCCTGCCATGCAGAGGAAAGCCATTATCATACAAACGAAGTAAAACCAAGTATTAAAAGTGGGAATCTGGTTCATAAACCCAACTATAAACTCCAGTGTTAGACCTACAGCTCAAACTACACCACGGAGCTGCACCCCTGGACTACGGCTTTCGCTCTTCTCACTTGGTGCTGCTTAATAACCTAGTGGCTGTGTTAGTCCATCATGTCCTGTGCCATTACCATGATTTAAGAAGACTTGATTCTTTCAACAATTTTGGCTCTATTTGTGCATGATGGCCCTATTCAGCTTTTTACTTGTTTGTAAAACCAGTCGCTTGTTGGTCTTTAATCTACTAGATTTCCTGTAGATGAGCAGAAGATATCCTCCTACATTACACAAATAGAAAGGCTCCACCTATAAAAGTTTATTTCCTTTCTAACAATATATTTTACACTTTTTGGAACACGGCAAAATAGGCAAGAAAGTGCCTTCAGGAAAACTCCAAGAGAACATATTTCCTACTCCCAGTTTTCCTCTTTCATAAGACCCAAAGTGCCATTGGTCTTTCTGAAATACAGCAGTAATACCGCAACCGTGCAGCTTATCATTCCCAAAGCATTCCCAGAACACACGTCTCTTACTCACAGCTTCCATCGAGGTCACACTTCTGGGGAGTTTCGCCTGAGGAAAGTGTGGAATGAGCCAAAGTGATTAGTGCCGCGAAATCCAGCGCTGTGAAGTCAGAAAAATCTAATATTTTAATTCTTTAAGGAAATATCTTAAGTATTTAAGGAAAGTTTTACACGTAGATTTGTGCTAAGGCATTATCTTCCTAAGAAAATTCTTCTGACAAGTTAGAAAGAAGATGTAAGGAAACAAAGTCTGAGCAGGGTTTTGGATTAAGGCTCAGCAGGACAGTTGCACCAAAAGGTAAATTCTTCAGTTGAAACCGATGTAAGTGGCAGATATGGTTTTAAAGAGCGGCAGGAATATGCCATATTAAGAGTTTCCACCTCAGTCAAAGCTTACAGAAAAGGAAACAAATTCATTATAAGCAGAATAACATTCTATATATGTAAGGGCAAACACACTTTTATATTTCTATAAACAAAAGTTTCCTTCTGTACTTCTTACAGACAATCATGCCACTTTCAGATCTCTAATGCACCCACGTAAAATCCCATTGTTACAACTGCCTTTGTGCTATCAAAAATAGGAAACCAAACCGCACACAAGCTGCAGTTTTTGCCATAAATAAAATCTGCAGGGGGAATTCTGAAAATCCTAGCTTTTTGAAACAAGCTGCGCAAGCATTTTGAGTCTTCTTTATAATGATAATTGAGTTTGATTCATTGTCTAAGCAGTGGCAACACCCTTAGGACAGGAAGGCAGGGGAAGAATTAACAATACAAACAGCTTCAGCATCTTTGAATGTATTGACTCTCAGTGCCAAAAACTTCCTTCCTTTTTTTCCTGCCTTTCTGGATCACTGCAGAATGCAGGCGTTATCTTTACATGCTTAATTACAAGGTTGTCTCTACAATCATCACAACAAAACGTATTCAAAAATTCAGACAGCTAAATAAAATGCCATCTAAAACAAAAGTGATACCTATACTAATCTCCAAGTGAGAGAATATATGGTGAATTCCTCTGCCCAAGAAATAACCCCATCAAGTCTTGGTTAAATGACTTAATTTTATAGTATGCGTGGGGTTTTTTTTCTATTTTTAGGAAGGCTATTAGAACTACACTATTTTTTAAACCAAGTAGACAACACAAGCATTTCATTTAGTATTTTCTAGCCATCAGACAGCGTTTGAATTGCCAAATAGATCTTCTACTCTACAGATCTCAGGAGCAAGGATGCATGTTGCTCAGTTCTGAATGCAGCTAAATCACACTGCAACTCAGGTATTTTGTTCACATCAGGTCCCTGTTTAATGTGTGTTAATATTTAGAAACTTTTTAGGTGATTTCTATGGAAATAAACCTATGAATTTATGCATCTGAATATAAATGACAGCATTAGATGACATCAGATATTGGGGTCCATCTTTAAGATGCCACATTGAAATCACCAAAGCCTCAGAAGGTCTCAGGGAGCTGGGCAAGGATGGTTGCAGCCACCCTGGCCAACACAGCGGCCACTTTGCACGGCCTGCCTGTGGGCAGCAGGTAACTGCTGCACTCAGACCCTGAGGGCAGCGCCTGTTTCTCCCACGGGATGCTCCGCTCCTGCATGTCACATCAGCGGCAGGTCTCAGCCAGGCTGCCTCCTGGCAGGACTCCTGGTGCTGCTCTTTCCATGCAATTGAGCTGCTTGCTTTCCTGCTTCTAAAACCAAACCTGATCTAGAAGTGTTGCACCCGTGTGGACGTACATTTCTGCGTTGGCAGAATGAAAGACCAGTCTACCAGTCTAAGAAATGTTCCCAGCTTTGCAGTCACCATATAATACCACAGTATTGCTACTCTGAATTAAAATAGCTGTTCGAGCTGTATTAAGTTATGCTGCTGGACCATTTCAGTAAATCATTCCAATCATGCATACCCTGTATTTTGCTGAAAGCAAAGGAAAAAAACCTGAGGTAACGTTTGTACAAGTAGATCAGGCATAGACTTATTTTTTCATCTGTCTTTACAAACCCAACTGTGTTGTCTAGTCTCAACGTTATGAATAAATGTTTATGCATTTTCATTTATTTTTATCTAGCTTAAATGGTGTTTTAATGGTGTTTATGCAAAAACAACACGACATTCCTTACCCATGGGTGAAGTGAATTATAAATACGTGGATGGTATCAATTCATCATCTTCACTTTATAAGCAGGTAGATAAAACTAGAACTTAGAGGGCCATTTGCCTGGGACGGAATTCTTTAGATTTATCTTAGCTATGAAAATATGACAGATGTTAACTGATGAAGAGCATAAGTAAAGCTCGAAATGTCAGTGCTGCACTTTTCTTGAAGGAAGACTCAGGCTATTTTTTCTACCTTGCATCCTTCAGAGGTAAATGGCCAGCATCTGCATTACTGCTTCACGATCCTGTCCACTGGCTGCAGGAATACGTTCATCAGAAAGTGGGAGAATGGATTGAGCTGCTGTCCTCCTTGGCCTTTCAACCTCAACACATGTAGAAAACATGCTGACTTTAGCTAATATTCAGCAGGGTTTCAGTGTGATCTATTAGTATATCTAAAAATTCTGTCCCCTTTTTTAGAATGGAGTTTATCATCAATTCTTCAAGCTCTAAAATTACATCTCTCCCTTCCTTTGCTTGTCAGCAGATTGTTCCTTCAGCTGCTGTGCTCACCAAAGAAACCCACGCTGCCTTTGCCTACTGCTGAACACTGTCACATAGCAAATACCTCCGTTTCCTTGGTCCTTATTCCCAAGTATTATATTCAATATGTAAAAATTGATTATTTTTTACAGAGGTAAAAAAATAATAACCTGTGGATTAGAGATTCCTCAGAAACAGAATGTAAGTGAAGAAACCATCACTGTGACTGACAGCTCCAGCACTCTGCAGACTCCATTCAGCTTCAGGATCTATTTAATAGCAGTGGGCAAGGACACTAGTATGATCTGTTGTGCTGGTAGCTGGATTCAATTCAAATTTCAGCACAGCTTTTCATTCCATTTTTCTCCAGATTGTAGCAAAGCTGAATATAAAAAAAAAATCTTAGTATGAAACAGAAGTTGAAATATTCTCATCTCAAAAGCTTAAGCATTGTAAAGCCTGTTCTATATTTTGTATCAGAAAGCCTCCTGCATATAGATATCTTAACCATCCTTCAATTTTCCCCATGGCAAACCAAAACACAGACCCTCAAAAATTCATTATCTGACTGAAAATCATTCAGATTATATCAATAAAAAGTTTTTTTTTAGTAATGATGAACCAGGATCAAAGTCAAACTTGATTTCTTCCCAGTTTTTGCTTTTCTTTCCCTCAAATTATCAGATCCCATCCGTTAGCAAAGCCATCCTACTACTTAATACCAACCCTGATCGATCAATATTCTTCCCTTTAAGAAGAGGGGGTCCTATCACAATCTGCTCAACTGGGCTTGCAAGTTCTTACTAACCATCATACAACATAAGTCCTTAAAAGGGAAAACTTAAAATACAACATTTGAGAAGAGTTTTTTTAAAAACAGGGTTGCCATACAATGCATACTCTGAACTCTAGATTGTTTCATTATATTCAGTTTTCTAAAAGGCAGTTATTCTTAAACTGTGGTTGTTGAAGGATAATTAAGGATTGTTTCAAATTAATACAACTTTTGTTTGCCACAAATGAATACTCAAGATTTTTCTGAAGTGAGATCGTTCATTTAAATAATGGATAATAAGTATGGTTTGTCCCTACTATATGGAACAAGTGGTTGCTAAATCACAGAAGTATTTCCTTGGATTTTTTTCCAGAAAGTTCGCAATGTCCTTGGCTTAGAAATACAGCTAACGGAGACTGAAGACTGCAAAGTCACAAGCTCTCTTCTAAATGTAGTCAAAATAATACCAGTTACATCCAATGGTGAGTTTCTAGGTCACGTGGACTAAAAGAATGTATTTAATTTGGTGTGGATATTCCTACTCTTCCAAATAAACTACCAGTAGTTTACACTGTGAATGGGATAGTTCTCGATGATCTAAATAATCCTTCTTTTTATCAACAATCTTTGTGTTAAAAGACTGAACAGTCTGAGCTACAACAAACATTGTTCAGCAGGTTCAAATTGACCCCACAATTTAGCAATACATGACTCATGGTGTCTCTACAGTTCAAACGTGGATATATTTTAACTTCCACTGCTAAAATAAAACATCCTCCCCTCTCCTCTGCTTCCACCGCTTTCTAGTAATCTCCCTACCATGCAAAGTACATTCAGACAACAGCTCTTATCTTGCCAGCTCCCTCCCTCTCCCAGCAGCAAGGCAATGGATCCACTCCACCTCATTTACACCCATTGACTCTTCCAGTTCTATCACGACAGAGAAATTTTGTTTAATCTTGGTTTCATCCAATCCTAATTTAATCTGCAAGTAGCCAGTGATTAAAAAAACAAGCCTTGACTTTTATACATCTAAGGATAATCTCCCTCTGCCCACTTTCTATATTTTAAATCATGCTCATTATTATTTTTACCATACAGAATTCTAGACAACCAGTGAAATGCAGAAACACGTAAAAATAAATGTTTTCTCAAAAAACACCATTTTTAATTTGAAAAATAAAAACCAATTATTTCAAAGCCTGAAATACACGGAGTTACCTGATATAATACCAGGTCATAATTGGCAGAGTTCCCTGTGTACATCACACCAGTTTGGGACACAGCTAAAAAGATGAATCTCTAAACTGTACCAAACACAGAAAAAAATAAGTACTTAATATGACTTGAGATAAAATATACAAGCGGAGTCCTTACAACTAACCTGCCTGTCCTACCTCCTTAGTGACAACCTGGGATGGACACGGTGGGACATTAGGAAGTTTAAGCATGCAGAGGGTGCAGACCCCCCTAGCACAACCCCTGCCTTGTTGTTCTGTACTGAAAGCAGAACTAACTAAATACTTGCAAAAATCCCATTGGGAGCAGGCACTGACAATTTCTGGAGGACAGAACAGTCTCACACTCTGCATGTGACACTGGGCAGCTTCAGCTCCTCAGGGTTTCCTCCTGCTCTGAGCTCACTGCAAAATATGAGCACTCATATCCTCAGACAACCAAATCCCAGCACTTCACGTCACTAACAGTAAGTAACAGAGAGAGCTAGAAGCAGATAGTGACCCTCGACGCTGAAGTCCAACAATTTAATTATTAAAGTACTTTCATCAATGTATGTTCACTTCTCAATTATTATTTAATATCTGAGATTATGCAAAAATTCTTACTTCTATATTAAACTCTAAACAAATCATTTTCTACCAAGGAAGAAACGATTGCCAATGCAAAAATAACAAATGTGTCAAAGCGCGGTGAGGATCTGGGGATTCTAGAATATGAAGCTATAAAGTTTTGTAGTTCAAATTAATACAGCAAAATTGAGTGGAAGACACAGGCAACAGAGATTACAACACTGATTTCAAGTCATGTGGAGAATCTCATACACAGAAGGATATCTGCCACAAGAATCTCCATTAGGACATCAATATCACTGTAATGATGCAATAATGAAAGAAAAGCGGATATAAAGAAAAAAACGATCTTTGAAATCAATTCCATATATGCTCAAGGACCACATCTGAAAATGCATCAGTTACCTTTTATCATTTAATTACCTGAATTCTGATTTCTTTTCAACTGCAAGAGAATAAATATGCCTTTGGTATGGATAATATTCTTAGATTTGTGAGACTTCATTTTAAGATTATTTTCCTATCAGGCCTCGGAAGTCTTTTCGCTGAACTTCATCTATCTACAAGCTTACTGCTCATATACTTTCCCCCTATAGCACATGAAGGAAGGACAGCTATACTCAGAGATCCACTCCAGCTTAACCTGTGCACCTCAGACAGCCGGACCAGGTGACAGCTCTTCCTTTAGAAGAGTCAAGATGAGTTTGCAAGAGTTTGAAAGGGGTAGAGGTAGTTACAGGTCAATCCACTTGTAACCCCTTAAGATCAACCAACCCAGCTCATCCTTTCCAAATCCAAATCGCTATCAAGCTTTTTTGGCCTCTCCCATTTCCACAACCTCCAGCCTTGTGACTTCTTCTTGTGGTTTGAAAAAACATCCCACCCAGCCCTTCCTCAAGAAAAAAAGTTCTTGTGCAGCCTAAAACCTGCAGTAGGACAGAAAGGGAACAGTCCAGGACAATCTTCCACAGCCTGTGTCCCCATACCCACATAGGTATCCCCATTACACCTAACACTTGATTTAAGCATCCTGTTCCAGCTCCCCATTCCCTGTTCTGTACAACAGCCACAAAGTCAATAGCAGAGGTGCTGCACTGCTAGATAAAATCTGAAATAAACAGATACCCATTAAATGTTTTAAAAGACTAACGATCTTTTTTCCTACCTTTAAATACAACGAGCGCCAGCTTCTGCTTCCTTCTGTTCAATCCAACTTCTTACCCCAGGAATCCTTACACTTTTGAGGTATGTAAACTAAGAATTACGACTTAGATCCTGTTTTCTTGGGTAATAATTCACAAAATAAGTACTGCAACTGAAATCAGTCCAAATGCTACAGAAGTAATTTGGGATAAGAAGGTTATGAAGACTTACCCATACAGTTGTGGTTTCTATAGGTAAGTTCTGATTTATTAGGAGTAAGCTCTGCATCTCAATATGAAAGAACTGGGTCTATTTCTTTTTTATTAGATGATAAGTAACTGAATTCAAAGTTCACATTTGAGCACACAGAGTACTGAACTAAATACCTCCATTAAATATAGATTTACACTCTCAAACTCACAGTCTTTAAGTTGCCTGATGGAAAATAAAGAATAAGTGGCATTTTTCATCAGGATTTTATCTTGGTAAAAAGTCCTTTTTGCAGATATATTTGATATTCATTATGTTCTTGTAACAGCCTCTGCATCTAAAATGTTATCAAACCCTGACAGAATCGTTTCATCTTAATAAGACAAGAGTAGCCTCTGTATTCTCAACCCTGTTTTCTTTGGATTATCAACAGGAAGGGTTTGACTGACAGACAAAAGAAAAACAGTCCTGATTAAATCAGAAAGTTCATATTTGGTCGATTTCACAAGGAGAAAAGGTTATCTGTCTGTTATGACATATGTCAGGGTTTTTATTGCCAATAGTTTTTGTATAGACCATTGGCATATTTCTTCCAGGAGCGGCTATAGGCAGCCTTCACGTAAATACTGCACTTGCAGTTTTGATGAATGCCACCACTTCTCTCAAGGAGCCAGGATTGACACCATCCGTTACCAAGCAGCCAGATTTTCCCTTTCACTTCCTTTGCCCAGGGAGCAAGGAGGAACAAGCTACACAGCCCCTGAAAAGAAAATTAACATGTTTGCCATGACCCAGCGCAACTCCAGGGTACTCCATCAAAACACTGAAAGAGCACTTGTCTTCTACCAGCTCCAAATTTACTTCCATGTGATGCCCACTAATTACACCTCACCTTTGGAAGGAAATGATCCATCACTTCCTATATTATTTTTGCCCCGTACTCCTTTAACACTTTTTTCCTGTTACAGAATAGATAAATTTTAATGAGCTACACCTGCTGTCAAGTTATCATCATCACTGCTGAAGTATTTCTCACTATTATTGTGAACTAGGCAATGGGTTTGTGTACAGCTCAAGAATAACTCCGGTATAAACACATGTAACATAAAGACTAAGATTACTCATAAAAAATAAGCAATAAATCATTAAATATGGCTTAAGTAAAGCCAAAATTCAAATAGAATACCCATGTAGTTTGATTGTAATTTCATAATACACATGAATGAACACCTGTGCACACACAAGTGTACCTGCAATATAAATACAGGAGTTATATTGCTCTTTACTACAAAAAAAGCTGGTTTATTCGTATTTCCATTTTACTCACCATTCATTGAACTTGTAAAAAGTAATTATCTTCATAAAGGTCTTGCATTTAATTTATGCACTTAGGGCTAGTCAGGAAAAATAACACAAGTCAAAACATTTCATTCCGCAGTTTTTATCTTACTCCAAGCAGCAGCTTTATGCAATATTACTGTAGGTGATTCTCTCACAGTTATTAGAAAATACCTGTTACTTCATATTTGATCTCCTAAATAATTACAGCCCTGTCTTAAACACTTCAGAAGTCATGTTCTTCTGTTGTACATTCCTGTTCGAAAGCTGTGATTTTCTTTTCCAAGTTGCCTACTTACTAAGAACACTGCTTATTTTATATTTTGGCTCAAATTCTTACATCCTCTTATTCACTGTTTTTTTAAATACAGTTCTCTCCTTATTCTAAAACACAAGGTTTGAATGATTTCAGTGAAAGAAGAAAACCACAGAAGTCTCCAATACAAGAGTAAGATCAAAAGATGTCCCTAAGTGTGATCTTTTCAGAGCCATTTGTACAGTATGTCACACAAGACTACCTGCCACACAGAACATTTTTACTGAGAGGAAAAAAAATCCATTTAATTTGACAATGAAAAGAATTTTGAAATAAATCTTGACTGATCTTTAACTCGAGTTGAACAAAATATCCTAAAAGATTCATCAGGAAAAATATTTTAAGGTTTTTGAGGAAAATACAA
>JAVCKT010010735.1:0-10074 GCA_032273925.1 Rhynchotus rufescens
GGTTGCCTTGCTCACTGCCCTGCTCTGCCCTCAACCTGTTGCTCCGCGATGGGACCCTCCACTGGAGCCAGCCCACGGCCAGTGCGAGTGCTGGCGCTCGTCTCCTCGCTTCGAATTCCCTGCAGAGAAAGGCTCCTGCGGCATTCCAGGCGAGCCGCTGGTGCCCCCTCGCTGTCCGTCCACGAAGGCTTCAAGGAAGATTGTCACTGAGGCTGAGCACTTCAAGTCTAACTGCAATCCGGGGATGGGAATCCAAGGGCCCGCTTGGTCAGGTCCTGTTTACCTCTGTCTGTTCCTTTACGTAATGAGTGGCTTCTCTCTTCCAGCCTTGCTCTTGCATTTGGGAGCGATTCGGGCTCAAACTGCTGGAGGCGCTGCAGAAATCCCCCTGTTCTGCAGAGCCTGCAGGTGTTTTTCTCTCTTGGATTAAGGAGTGAAGCTGGGTTCTTCCCATGCATTTCCAAGCAGCAGAAGCATCCAGAGCATTTGCGGTAGGTGAAAGTCCCTGGTTCAGCTCCTCCGTGCCAGCTGGGCGTATCCAGCTGCTGGAACAAGCCCAGATTCATGTCTGTGCCCTTAATTGGGAAGCAAGGCCCGGGAGGACTCCAGACATGTAAATAAATCAGTCAGCCGCATGGCGTCATCTGTGCTCTGTGCAAGCGCCACCAAGGACGTGCTGAGCCCAGAGAGTAATTTTAATTAGCACATGCTCCTTCCCTAGCTGCATAATGAGGGTAGTAGATATGTAGATACATGTAGATACATGGCTCTGTGTGCTGCTTATCAGGGAGCAGCATCTGCCTTTCTCCTGTCCCCTATCCAGGTGAGCATCTCCATCAGCTTTTGGGAGAGAGTCAAGCAGCTCTGGGAGATGCAAAGGAGAGCCGTGGTGAAATGGGCTCTCCTGAGGTCCTTCTTGTCAAGTTTGATATACCATAGGTAGATAGTTTTTTAATCTTCAAACGAAGGAAAATCTCTGACGGTGCACAATGACCAGAAGGAGAAATGTCCCATGAGAAGCAAGTCCCTCTGTCTTGCCCTCACAGTGTTGTTGCATTGGGAAGTGTGAAGCTGCTGTCTTTAAGTCCATCCTCAAGGTCCACAGAGGAGCAGTGGCCCCAGCCGTATCCTCTCCACATACGTCCTCGGAAAGCTGCAGCAATCGCCACTCTCACCCTGTTCTCTAACACTTAAATCTTCATCAAAAGATTTTTGAGCAGAATTTTTCCATGCTGCTGGCTACAGCCTTTTGTATTGTGAAATGGGTATAAATATCGAGCTGTGGCACCAGAGGCTTGTTGAGTGGAGGGTTGCATTTGTTTTTTTTTTTTTTTCCAAAATTTTCCACTTCCCAGAGCTTTTATGTGTAAGGCCTGGCCATTCTGCTCTTGCAGAAAAGAGCATTCCACACAAGGCCCGTGCCACCTGACGCCTTTGCAGAAGGCAGCTCAGAAAGGTGGACTAAGTGCAGTGCAAGGGACCTAAGCCAGAAGGCTAATACAAAAACCCACATCATTTCTTGACTTTGTTATTCTTTAACATTCAGAGAGCAGTGGCTGTAAACACAAACCGTGTAATGATAAACTGAATGAGCAACTGCTTCCTTTGGAGTAGCAGGACCAAAAGAAGTCAGTGAATAATGTAGTACTCTGCTGTAATGCAAAAATATCTATACTGAGTGAAAGTAAGCGCTTATGAGATGAGACAATATACCACGCCAAAGAACCAAATGAACTCACTGCCTTCATTTCCCTCACCTACCCTTCGTTGTAGCCCTTTTAGAAGAAACCTGAACCCATGAAAATTTGGTATAGAGAGGAAAAAAAGGTCTGGTGGTGGCTGCATGAGGCTAGTAGACCTTTAATGAGTCTGTCTCCAAAATAAAAACACAAAGTACTGATATTTCCCCATGATCCTGCAGAGGAATTGCAGAACCAACTCAGAGGTCTGGGCTGGAAACCAGCAGACCTTCCTCCCTGTTTCTAGTCCCCTTAGCTGCTAATGGAGACCCCCGTGGTGGAAATGTCATTATCTGGCCAGTTTTGTACAAAATGAGTTTTGTGAAAGTGCTGGGGTTCTGCTTCAGCCACGTGTGCCAAGTGGGACAGGGAGCCTCAGGATGGACCGTGGGCATTTTAAATCACCCGTGGTGTGAATAAGTGGTTCCCTTGAACATCTCCCATGGAGGAGTCGTGTCCTGTACGTCACCTGTCTGCCTGCCTGGGGACAACGCAGGTTTTATGCACCAAAGGGAATTTTGGATGAGAGAAACTGCTGTGCTGGGCAAAATCATGCTCGAGGCAGATGCGATGTCAGATGATGGGTCACATCTCATGCAAGTTTGTGGAGTTCAGTGCCAGCTAACATGGGCGAAGTGACGGCACGAATCCATGGCCTTTCTTTGCTTGCCAGGATGGTTGTGATGGATGAGTTGGTACCCAAAAACAGGCACTTCATTATTTCAATGTTTATTTACTACCTTGTTCCCTCTCAGTGAGTATGTGTTAAGGTTACACGTGCTGTTTTCTGCATTCCTTGTGCTTCTCTTTAGCAGCTTCCAAGGCAAAGCATCTTCCCCCATGGCTGGTTTGATGCTGCTGAAATGACTTTGTGGAACCTCAAACCTGCTTTTGCTTGGCTCCAGCTCAGGTTGTGCTTCTCCCTCCTGCTGCCTCGTGGAAGTGGCATCCAGAAACAGCACCTCGGGCTGTCTGCTCTCGGCAGCACTAACTGCATTAGGGGACACGGGTCACTGGAGGCCCTTGTCACAGTTCCCAAGGGCTTGTTAAGCCATTTCAGGCCATGTGAGCAATGCTCCCCAGTCGCTACAGATTATGGGGCAGATCAGCCTTTCCACCCTGCGTGGAGGAGGTCGCCAAGTGCTCTGTAAGCCACAGGGTAGTGCATCCAGCCCCAGGACACGTTACCTCTCCCACCACATCCCTGACCCCAAAGAGCATTTAATGAATTTCAGCGGGGCCCACTGGAGCAGGAGTAAGGCACAAGCTCCCGGCAGTCCTGGTGACAAGCACTGGTTTTTTTTGTATTTGTTTCGCAGGCAGGGAGCAGAGGTGGGAATAGAGAAGAAAAGGCATCAGCTGTTTATGAGATGAGTACAGGTTGTTTCGAGCCCTTGCTGCTCCACAGGCTCTGCTTCAGGGTTCTCTGCTGGCGCAGAAGGCTGTCCACTTGGCAAATGATATTTTGCTGTGACAATTTTCAGTGAGCATTACTCTCCACAGTACCCTGCTGCTGCTGCTGACGGATGTCCAAACTTAACCCGTCCCTGGTGTCTAGTTTTCCTTCTGCACAAGCTCTGATGATTCAGTGGAAGAGCAGCGTTGGCCTATGAACCTGAACAGCAGAGTGCAGAAGCGCAGTCATCTGCAGGCCAACTCTTTGCCTTGTGTTTGCTTGGGTTTATTTTCATGCCATGCCCAGCTGTGGGCTTTGGGGAGGGCAAAGCAAGCACTATTTGTTATTTGGTTCATTTAGGGTTTTCAGCACTTTGTCTTCTCTCAGCAGCAGTGCCCAGGGTCTGTGGGGCAGTGAGTTTATGAATTTATTACCTGGTGTCAGGAGCTGTGCAGAAACAGCTGTATGGAAGATGATGGAGGAAGCAGGAGAGGATGGGCAAAGTCAGAAACTGGGTATGGAGACAATATAAAAATAGTAATACCTTTCAGGGTGAGGACGTGAGTGCTGGATGAGCTTTCGATAAGCTTGCTCCCCCTGCTAGAAAAGGAGACGGAGTTGTCGGGTGGCATCGGCGCCCTTGGTAGTTCTGCGTGTGTTTGGCAGAGCTCTGCTCCCCGCGGGCACATCTGCAGTGGCACGTGGGGCTGAGTTCCGTAAGCCAGGCCAATGAAAGCGGGACTTGAGCTGAGCCTGAACTGTTGGCCTCTGTAATGTACACATGTCTTTGCCAAAAGGCAGCCAACCTCATTAGGAGGGCTTTAAACTAAGCAAGAAGCAGGGAGTGTGACATAGACAGTGTCATGCAGCCAAAGTCAGAAGGTGCCCCGTGGCAGCAAGATGTTAGTGGTGAAATGAGTCTCGGGTGTGATTATAGAGGGTCCTCTTTCACCCCTCACAGGAAACCTTCAGACTCAAATACTTCCCTTAAACACCTGCACACCAGTGCACACAGTATGCAAACAAATAGGACGAGCTGGAGATCTGCGTGTGGTCCCAGCATCATGATCTCCTTGGAATTACAGAGACATGGCGGGATAGTTCACACGACTGGAGTGCTGTCGTGGAAGGCTATGTGGTTTTTAGGAAGGACAGGAAAGCAATTGGAGAAATTAGGTGATGAGGAGGGAGATTTGAGTCAGGGGCTTCAGGCTACCTCTGCGGGTGATATCAACAGTGCTGGTCCTAGCATTCTAGCAAATGACTGAGACTTATGTAATTCTTTGCATCATCCTTGCAAATATTTATCAAATCTGCAGTGGAAAATGATGCCATGGGCACATGATGAAAGGAGTTTGGAACTAAGCTGTGAAGCAGTGTGGAAAGTCAGGGAGGTAGCCTGGATAAACAAGCTCATTTTATTCCTGGCACTGAGGTCTTTGCAAACCATATCTGGACCAGACAATGTCTCTCTTGGGCTCTAAAACATGTTTCTGTCCTTTCTCTCCATCTCTTTGCAGAGCTCCCTTCCTCTGAACACTTGAGTGTGGCAGATGCTACATGGCTTGCCCTCAATGTGGTGTCCAGCGGAGGTGGCTTCTCCAGCTCCCAGCCCATCGGTGTGACCAAAATTGCCAAGTCAGTAATAGCACCACTAGCTGACCAAAACATCTCAGTGTTTATGCTCTCCACCTATCAGACGGATTTCATCTTGGTAAGCGGCCTTGAGAGAGTGAGTCACGTTGCGATGCTGCACGCTCCACCAGAATGAAGGTTCAGCCAGGCAAAGCTTTAATGACTCCTCAGGGAACAAGTTGCTTGAGGAGCAGCAGAAATACCAAAATCAGCAATCCCCAGAGCTCTGCCTCTTGCAGTTAGGCTCTCTGACATCTGAGAAGCGTTACTGATGGGATGAGGTATTTGTCGTGTCACTGTTGGCTGAGTTATCCAGTATTTAATTAAAGCACTCAGCCCACACAGCGGTCTCTCCCTTACTGGAGACAATGGTGGGATTTCTCACCTTCACTCAGTTATGAGAAATAGAAAAATAATGTCTAAGAACTGTAGGAAAGTCGTATCTATTGTCAGTTTTGTTGATAATGGCCAAGAGGCTTCAAGGTGTTTCGTAGATGGACACACTCTCCATGGCACACACATGTATTAGGAAATAAGTCTTAGGAACAGGCAATGCTAAGTTCTTGATGGGATGCTGGAAGAGAAGAGGTGAAACACTTTCACCTTTGTAGCTACAAGCTGATTCAAGCTTGTGCAAGTCCACTGAACTCTTTCCATGCATCCGAAAGTGCTGTGTTGCCTAATCCTACTGATATTTGCAGTAGCATCACTAAATATGCTTCTTCAAATGCACATCAGGATGATAATTTCCTTATGCACGTGCTGGGTCAAGGAGGAAAGATGTGTCTACTTTTCTGTGCCCTAAGAGTGCGTAGCTTCCTCTGAAGCATGTTTTCATATCTAGCATGTCTCATCACAAGCAAATTCTCCTGTTACCTTTAGGTACGTGAGCGAGACCTGCCCTTCGTCATGCACACGCTGGCTGCCGAGTTCACGATCCTCAGAGTAGTGAATGGGGAGACGGTGGCTGCCGATGACCTTGGCATAACGAATGGATTTGTCAAACCAAAACTGGGTAAGTTAGATGGGAGTGAGGAATCTGAACATTTTGGTGAATATTTACCTTTCTGTAGGATAGTAAGCTATCTTAGGCCTTGCCTTAGTCTGCCCCAGTTCAGCCAAGGCTTTGAGTAGGTCCTTAACATGCCCAACCTAGCAAGAGCGGTGCTGATGAGCTCTGCTGAATTTGAGCCTTACAATTCCATTTTCATGTCTCTGCACGTATCGGAGAACAGAAAGTTAAAGTACAATTTGTATTCCATAGCAAAAATAACATTGTCTTAAGCCCACAGTTCCACATTTCATCATTTCAAGAGTAAATAGCTTAAAAAAAACCTCTTTTAAAGCACTGCGATGATTGGTACACACAGAATATTGGTATTCAACTTTCATACTTGAGTATCAGGTAGGATTGAGGCTGTGGTGAGCTCAGGGCCACACAAAAACTGAGCGTGTTTGCTGTCTGCAGAAACAAACATTGAACAAAAGGACAAGGAAATGCTTAAATATGTATGTTTACCCACGTGCCTGAACGTAATTATGCACCTTTGTCCAAACAAAGCAGCAATTGGTTCTTAGGAAGTGCTGCTCAGCCTGAGCACTCGATAGCTGTAGATGGTCTCCTTTAGGAAAACAAGCTTTGTACAACAAGCGTGAAGGAAGGACACAGGGATGGCGATTTGTTCTGTGGCCATGTTTAATAATTGCATGCAGGAATACCAGCGTGGGAGCAGGCATGGCTGAGCAGGAGGGTACAGCTGAGTCTCCCAGCCTTAATAAGCCATTTCTTTCAGGGTTAAGCAAACTGTCAGTTTTCCACACCTTAGCCAACAAGGGGATCTGTTACTCTCCAGTAAAAGCCATCTTCAGATTGCAGTCCAGATTTCTCTTAAAAGGCATACACGAGCCATGTGTGAGCCTGAAGCTCATCCTATCCCGTACACACTCATGCCTTCCCAAGGAGGGAGATAGATGGTCCATAGGCATGAAAGGTTCAAAGCCAGTTCCTAGCAGGAAGTTTCTCCTTCCATCTCTTGCATTTGACAGACACTGTCAACTTTCTGTGCACGATACTGGTGCAGGGCTAATGAATGTCTGGTGGGACGTGATGCTGATCAAAGCTTCACAAAGGTGTGTGTCTGTGTGTCTCTTGCAGTTCAGAGGCCTGTCATTCACCCCCTTTCCAGCCCAAGTAATATGTTCTGCGTCACCAGCCTGGATCCAGATACCCTTCCCACTGTTGCTACACTTCTAATGGATGTCATGTTTTACTCCAATGGGTATGTCATGCCAGGGAGCGAGGCTCCTCGGGGAGGCACACGCGCTGTCTCGAGGCTTGAATTTCCACTGCTGCTTCAAGATACCCAGGAATGGGCTGTGCCTTGTAGTCTCCTGCACTTAGGAAGGGTGTATTCACCCATGCAAGAGGGCTGCCCTGCTAGGTGGACGCCACATAGGACAGGAGGTGTCTGCTGGCTTTGTAAAGCTGAGTGTCTGCAGGTTTAAGCTGAGAGTAGCAATGCAGCCCAGGTGCTGCAAATGCATATGTGCCCTACGATCAGTTGGGGGACAAGTATTTTTCTTCCCCTACAAAACCAAAACATGAAAAGTAGTAAAATGTGGTAGGACTCAGTGTCTCTTCCCCAAGTCAGTGTACGAGCATGTCTGATTTCAGTGCCTGTATCTGTTTTTAAAGCCTTCTTTTACCCTTTTAGCTGCAGCTAACACCATTCTCTACTGTCTCTTCAGAGTAAAGGACTCAGTGGTGGGCAACGAAGACTCGGGACATATTCGCTTTTTCTCCTTTTCTCTCATTGAGGGTTACATCTCCTTGGTTATGGATGTCCAGACACAGCAGAGGTGAGCCTTGCTCTCTTGCACCACAAAAAAGCACTTGGAAAGTTCTCAAAGGAACAGGAAGCTCATATTCATATTCAAGCTCATACTTGTTAATAATGGGGAGCATCTCTGGAGCAGTTTTATGTGCCTATACACCCTGTCACTTTTCTGAGAGCAGTCCAGCATGGAGGAAGTGAATTTTGAGCTTGTCTGCCCAAACCATCAGCCTAATCAAAAGCCAGTGTAATGTAGAATCTCAAAGGTTTTCTCACTTTTGAAAGAGGGACATTGGACCAAAGTGATTTTGATGTTTTTATCCAGTTGCTCATGGGTTGAACCCCAATAGAACGAAAGAACAAAAAGTCTGATGTACATGGCTGACATTTTACTGCCGAAGAGTAGGGTGGGAATTCAATGATGTTGTCCTCCAAGTTGAATTTCACACATGGCTGGCCTTAGTGCGGAGTCTCCTTGTGATGGTCATGCCCCGAGTCATCCCAGTGCAGCCGGAGCTCGTGGCTTGATTGTCTGGAAAGGTGAAAAGTCTTCTGGGGAACAAATATCAGCTTGTGCTGATGGGTAGCTGAAGAAGTTCAGAATATCAGAAGCTTGTGCTAATACTTGTGCTTGTGAACTTCTTCAGCCTTCCATCGCTCGCCGAGCTCTGGAGGCGAGGCAAGGTGTTGTACAGAGATGCAGTTCATAGACTTGCTTTGGACAGGCAATGTTGTGTTTGGGTTTGATACCTGCCTGGACTAAGGACTTGGCTCACAAACTATTAATTACTCTCTCTGAGACACATTCTGTCTTACCTGGAATAAAGCTTTGTCTGCCTTCAAGAGAGGCTGGAGGGTTAAAGCAATAGCCTGATGCTTGGGAAGCCTGGGGAGCTTCTGTCATAGACTGTCATATTGACCTTGTGCAAGTCATTTCTGCTCTTCTTTCCCCTGCTAAGAGATAGGGCCATCTCCAGGGCCTCCCGGGGTGATATGTTAATAAAGCACTGAAGATGCTGAGACGCAAACACTGTTGTCACCATTGCCACTTCTCCAAAAGTCAGGGGGAAGCACCTTCTGTCCCCAGGTGTTCACAGTTTGGAGGCACAAGCCTCGAAATTAACAGTCCAAGGACCTTGTAAAGCTGGAGCACAAACTGTGTTTTGACAGATTTCTTTTGCACCTCTCCACATGCTTATGCACACTCAGAGCATTGCATGTGTGTTTGCCATGGGGCCTGTGGAGGGGCTGGCAGGTGCATCTGTGCCACTCACCTCTACCCTGTTCATGTTTGCTGAGCTGCTGCTTCCTTTGCTTCAAGCAGGGCAGGGGTGGAGGACCAGCAGCATCCTCACCAGCAGGATCCAACACACTGCTGTGCTTTAATTGCCATATTTGGTGTTCCCTTTTCTTCTGCAGATTTCCTAATAATTTGTTGTTTACAAGTGCATCTGGAGAGCTCTGGAAGATGGTGCGGATCGGTGGGCAGCCGCTTGGCTTCGGTAGGTAACATTTGGGGGATCAGTTGGTGCTCAGGTAGTTCAGGTGCCTCGGGGCTTTCTAAAATGATGCTAAAATATGCGGCACTGGACTGGGGCCTTTGAAGAGCCAGCAGCTAAATTTGACTTTGAGAGCTGAGATTTTCCAAAAGGTGGAGTCTGACTCCTATCTAATAGGTCAGATTTTTTATATAGACTTTTGGAAGGGCTTCATATTCAACAGGTCCATCTAAACTACATCTATCCACTGGACTTGGGGCACAGCTACAGCAGTTAGGTCTCTATTTAAAGAGAAAAAATGGCCATAAAGATGGCATGGGAAAGCTCTCAAGGTTACTGAAGTCGTAAGGCAGGCATGCTATATTTGATGGATGGGACCTCAGAACATCTGCCAGTCTCTTAAATGTGCAGCGTTTAGATGTGTAGTGTAGAACTGAGTGAGAATGGTGAATTTGGATCAGTGAGATTTCACCTGGAAACAATGTACAATTGGCCTGAAACGAGCAGGACAAAGGAACAAAGGTGACAGTCTGTGATCCAACATTCCTGTGGCCAGGTCAAACAGCTGTTCAGCATCCCCCCTCTCAGCAGCGCATGGCAGATAGCTTAATAGCAGCAAATACAGAGGAAAATGAAGGTTTGGCTGTTTGAGACAGGTTTTGATGGTTTTGTCCTGAATCTCATTCGTTGCCTTTCTTGAGCCCTTTGAAAATCATTTCAGTTCTAGTGTTTTGTGCCGTTAGGAGATTGGCATTTCTCTGGAAGAAAAAGGAGGCAATAAAATCAGTTGTGCGACGTGCAGCAGTTGCTCAAAGAGCCCAGTTCTGTGGCTGTTGCCTAAACATCACCAACGAAGGCTCCAAACTGCAGTCCTAGCCCTGATCCAGGGACCTAATTCAGGGGCCTGGAACATCTGCCCTATGAGCAAAGGCTGAGGGAGCTGGGCCTGTTCAGCCTGGAGAAGAGAAGGC
>JAVCKT010010738.1:0-22083 GCA_032273925.1 Rhynchotus rufescens
TCCCCAGCAGCGGCAGGGTTGGAGGCTGCAGGGCATGGAGTCCCATGGGTGCTGCAGGACACAGAGCCCTATGGGTGCTGCAGGACATGCAGCCCCGTGGGTGCTGCAGGGCATGGAGCCCCTGCTGCTGAGCGTCCTGTGCTCCTTGCCGGGGAGGCTGGCGCCTTCTTGGGACGCAGGGTGAAATCCTCCCACTTGGAGCCCAGAGCCGTGCTCTGAGGTTGGAGGTGCTGAGCAGGGCAGCACCTCGGTACCTGGAGGACGGCAGGAGCGATGGAGCAGCCGGGGGAGCAGGGCAGCACCTCAGTACCCAGAGGACGGCAGGAGCGATGGAGCAGCCGAGGGAGCTGGGCAGCACCTCGGTACCTGGAGAACAGCCGGAGCTGCGGAGCAGCCGAGGGAGCTGGGCAGCACCTCGGTACCTGGAGAACAGCCGGAGCTGCGGAGCAGCCGAGGGAGCAGCGGCAGCACCTCGGTACCTGGAGAACAGCCGGAGCTGCAGAGCAGCCAAGGGAGCAGGGCAGCATCTCGGTACCTGGAGAACAGCCGGAGCTGCAGAGCAGCCAAGGGAGCAGGGCAGTCACTGGCTTTGCTGCCTGGAGCAGGGAGCATCCAACCATCTCCCCACCACATGCCTTATCCCATGCGGAGCTGCCAGCTCTGCCCCTCGCCCATTCGGGTGGCTTTGTCGGGCACTGACTGCTGAGCTTTCCAAAGCCTCTTACTTCACTCCACCTGCTCCTGCGTCACAGGGGTGTTTCTCTGAGACAGTCTGGGGCTGCCAAAGGCAAGGGGCCCTAGGAGTCTTTTGTGTGTAAATAGACCAAAAATGGCAAAAGAGGGATTTGCAAAGATTTACAAAGAATTACTCCAGGGCATCCAGGGAACTCACACCAGCCTTATGCTGAGAAGGCAAATGAAGAAAAACAAGACCTTCCAGTTTGAATAAATAACTAATTGTATCTAATATCTAGATTTAATTATCAGCAGTAAACTCTTAAATATCCACTGCAAACAAGTGAACCTCAGTGTGTTTCTTATGTTTGATGTGCTAAACATAAATATTCAGCTCAGTCTCTCAAGAAAACATGAGGTTTTACACAAGAACAGCTATCCCAGATGAGCAGGATTTATATCTCCAAAATGGTCTGGTTTCATAATTTGCAAAAGCTTTAACCTTTCAAGCATTTCCAAACCTATTTTAGCATGCAGGGAGTAGTGATGCACAGACATTAACATTAAAACTTTGTGTGTCTCCAGTGAATATTCCTACAAAAGGAGCAAAATGTATCCTTTTCCTTATTACTTTTGCTAATGCTGTTTACTTCCATGAAAGAAAAGGATATGAATATATTCTTATAAAATTAACACATTCTGCAAAACTTTAGATACCAATTAAGATGAATAATTTAACACGGAGACATCGGTGCATGACAATACGATGCTTCATCTGTCTGCTCACCAGCTCGTGTTAAAAACCCCAGGCAGAGTTGACAAGGCAATTCATGAAGGTTGTTGAAATGAATTTTCAGATTATTGATATTTCCTTTGCATCTTCAGGTGATCCTGTCAACGTCCACAAAGGGAAAGCAAAAGGTTTGGAAGCAAAGGCTGTGGTGCTTGGGAGCAGGGCTTTGGCATCCAGGGCTGCAGAGGCGACAGAGCCGACGTTGCTGCAGCTCTGGCCAAAGAAGGGGATGGAGAAGGATGGGAGGGCTGGCATCTCCCCAGACCCTTCACCTTGCCTGGATAGGTCCCCTGTTTGCTCCCACTGCGGAGAGTGAGATGAGCTGTTTCCTTCTCTGGGGCTCTGCTCCCTTCTTTAGTAAGAGTGGTCTGCATAGGGAATTTCTTAGTAGCATGAACCTTAGAAAATCAAACTGGAAAAAATGCTCTTCTCAGTGTGTAAAATAGTATATATGATGCTTTTATTTAATGAACAGTGAACTGTAAAACACCTCCCTGGTAGCCTGATGCTTTGCAATCTTGTGAGCATTTTGCTACCTGCTGCCAGCTGATTTGCGGCTCTAGAGGCCAAGAACAAATGCTGGAGCGCATAGACCAGCTTGAAACAGGCTCCGTAGCTGCACAAAAGTACAGCTTTTACAAAAAGCTGTACAGTGCAACTGTACAAAAGTACAGGGCCGAGCTGCAGGAGTGCTGGCTCTGCGCCTTGCTTCGGGCAAGCGGGCGCCCTTGGCGCTCCTGCGCTGCACTGCGGCTCCTTGCGTTACGCTGTGATGCACCAAGAGATCACAGGTTAACCGAGATGTTAAGTCTGATTGCACTGTCATCAAGGGTGGGTTTTTCAGCTGCACTTTTAGAGCTAAAGCAGACATTTGGGTCCACAACCATTGCTGGTCCACAACCACGTTCTTAGCAAAGATCATCTCAACTCACCATTAGCAGTCTTGGTCATTCTGATCAGAGGTCAAATATCGGCATGAAGAGAACAGCACCTGCACCAACCTGCCTTGGGCAGAAGGCATGTGAAACCAGCATGTGTTTTGAAATGTAGCACTAGAACCTGTAAGAAAAATCCACTGTCGTGGCTGCAGGACATGTGTGGCCACTGCGACTGGTGAGGAAGCCTGCAGAAGAGGCTGGAGCCTGGGAGCTCTCAGAAGGATCGCTGGGACGATCCCAGGGTTCCTGGGGATGCTCGTGGCTCCCTGCAGGCCACGAACACTGTTCTTGTATCAGAGGTGATGTCTTGGGCGAGTTGCAGCCGAGCATCTCAGTCACCTTCCTCTGCACTGCCCTCATTTTCCTGGAGTGCAAAGTGGCAGGAGGAGAGTCCAAACACCAGGGCCCTGGAGCGAGATCAAGAATTCAGCCCTGAAATAATTCTCCTGCTGCCTCAGTTACAAGGGCCCTGTCAAGCATCAGATATGACATCAGTCAAAAGCGGGATGATAAGTGATATTTATGGACAGCTAAAACAAGGTGAATTGCTAAAAAAGCGACAAGGGATGAATTACACTGTGCAAAACTGGTGGGAAAGTGTCCCCAGAGTCCCCAAAGACTCCAGAGAATACACTGCAGCTGCCCAGGATCATGAGCAGGGTTTGACGGATGCCGCACTGCCGAGGATGCTCGGAGGAAATGGGGCAGAGTGAATGCAGGAGGCAACACCTGGAACCTGTGCCCAGTGACTGCTGCGTAAGCGGAACTCTTTGCTCAGCTTCACCCAGCTGAAATCTTCATCTTCACACATCGAATTGAAAGATATTTCTGTCACATTGTAACCCTTGCAGTAAACTGCATTTTACAGTGACAGAAAAAAATGTCCCACTCTTCTTGAAATTAGATGCCAGGTCTATAGATGAACAGTTTCTGAAGACCCTCTCTGCAGTGGATTCATAATTTGGGTATTTGTGTGTTTGAGTTATTTGGTAGTTGCCTGTTTCAAGGTGTTTTCTTTTTCCCCATCTTTTTTTTGGGTAAACAAAATGTTGAATGCTCCAATATGAGAGCAGCCTCCTGTTCACCTCTTTTCCAGGAGAAGCAGGCCTGGCTCATTGCCCCGTGTCCTGCCTGCCGAGTCCTTGGGGAAGCGCAGCAGGCACCGGTCTGCTCAGGGCCGTCGAGGGAAATTCCTTTCTGCTTTGGCGAGTTCCCCGTCCCGTGTTACGAATGACTCCCCCCCTCATCCAAATGATGGAGGAAGGTGGGGGAGACGAGGCCGGGCTGGCAGGGAGCAGCGCGAGCGCCGCGGCCGCAGAGCGCCGAGCAAAGGCAGCGCGAGGGCGGGCGCCGGCGCCCGAGGGCACGGCCGCCGCAGCGAGCCGAGGAACTGTGCAAGGAAAACCCAGCAGCCTCGGGAGCGCCGCTGCAAGTCTCGCCTCTGGCTGAGCACTCCAACCTCCCGATTCCTGGAAATACATCTCCGCAGCGGGTTGCACGCAGTCTAAGTGGCGCTGCTTTTGCTGTTTAATAAATCTCTCTAGAAAATGTCACTCACTGTAAAAATTATATATTTTGAATAAAAGCCAAGTCTCAGCATGCATAATATATTATCTTTATGTCTGAGCCCATGGCCTTTTATCCCAAGTAGGAAATAACACAGTTGTTGAATAGAAAAGCTTTGAGTGTTCTGAAATGCTCAGCTGCCACCACCCACTACATCACAGGCTACAGGATTTCAGTCCTTTTTATTAACTATGTATAAAAATGTACATATATAAACATAAAAAGCTAGGGACGTGTACACTGCACATCACAGTAGAATTGGTTTTTGCTATACTTGATTACACAGTGAATCTTTCTGGCATCCAGAATCATGCTCCTTGGCTTGACCGTGGGAGGAGAGTTCAGGGAGAATTTGGGAAGATAATTCATTTTTTCCTGGAGAACACGTGCCCTCTACTCAAGGCTCCTGATAAAAAAATATGACACACTGATAAAATCCAATTCTTTCCCATCCTCTGTGTTCCCATCAACCTAAGATGGAGATGTCTGCCTTCCATTGGATCTCTTCTGAGTGCTCTGACCTCTAGGGAAACAATCTGGCCGTACAATGGGACTTGTGTGGACCGGGGCCCTTTTGCAAAGGTTAATGACTAGCACCTTCTGGGCAGCAAATGTGGTCTGTGAGCATCGCTCATCCTCTGCCAGCGAGAGCCCCAGCCTGTCCTCCCACGTGTGGCTGCCCACGTACGCCAGCAGCACCAGCTCAGCTTCCTCAGCAGCTCCTGTCTCCAGTGTGTCCTTGCACATCCATGGGCAATACCGCTTGATATGTTCTTGTGTGTCCACGGTCAAAATTCCTTGGTATGTCTTTGTACATCCATGGTCAAACCCGTTCTTTTTGTCTTTGTGTGTCCATGGTCAAACCTGATGGTTGTCCACAAGACCCTGGGAGCTGCAGCGGCCTCAAGACCTTCACCATATCAGCTCCATAACATGTTGGGACAGAGGAAAAGGAACAAACACAGATAGCCCTTCTCAACACTGTCTTTCTCCAAACACAGCCAAGAATCTCTCTGAAAATCTAATTGCTCCTTTTCAGCAGTGCCCGGCCTTTCCCAAAGGTGACAGCTCCTCTATTCATCACTGTTGTAACTGGGCTTGCTTATAATTTTAACTTTTAACATCTTGCTTATTTCAACTTTCTAGAGCACAAAGTGTTGATACCTTCTGAGTTTCTTTGTCTTTAGAGAGCATCGTATTTAATTTTCTATTGTAATTTGTTTAATTGACGGAAGAACCAAAACAGGTGGTTTTCAAAGTTTTTAGCTTCAAGACACATATGTCTCACTGTCATAACAGTTTGTCTCATTACTTGGGGAGAAAATTCAAGAAAACTGATGCATTGCCTACCAAAGAAGCAGCCACGGTACCAAATCATGCAATGCTGCCTGCTCTCCGCAGTGCTGTAACGTGAGCCATTGGGCTGCCTGCTTCTCTGAAAGTGCTGCTGAGGTTGGCAGAATAATATTAATTGTTTTGGTGCAAAAGAGGCAATGTATCCATGGCTCTTGTATCTTTTTATTGTTTCATAGGCTTAAGCATCTGTTTACTAATCTTTGTGCTTTTTGAGGTTGAAAATATAATGTTCCTATTTTCTTTGCTTACTTTAGTATCTTTTCTGCTTGGTTTCTTTCTATATCCATCTATCTATCTTCTTTTTCTTGCTTTCCTTTTACCCTGAGGGTCCTCAACACTTAAAAACACATATGTCATCTGAATTATCATATATATCACCCGGATTTCTTTGCACAAGTCAGCACGGCTCGCAAAGGGCAGTAGAGCAGTTTGTCCTTGGCGGTGCCCGGGCTCTCTGCACCGAAGGCTGCCCCGTGGCACGGCCAGTGCCCACCGCAGCCCCGTGGTCACTTGCTGTCCCCGCTGTGCCGCTCACCAGCACGTTCAGAGATGCCCAGCGCTAGCGCAGGACCCGCGGCACGGACACCGGCACCACCGGACACGCCGCAGCTTGGGAATGTCCCGAAGTGCAGGCCTGCGAGGAGCGGCACATTGTGAGGAGCGTGCGGGAAGCACCGAGCCACGGCTTGGAGAAGGAAGCACTGCATGCAAATGCTTTGGCCCTCTTCACCGTATGAACATCCTGAAATACTGCTTGTAAGAGAAAGAAGCAGGAAGTGTCTTTATGTTTGGAGATGCTAGTGGTGAATGCCATGCACTGGCATTTAGTGCTCGCTTCAGCGCGCCCACAGCGTGTGTTTGCAGCACTGCTTGCGATGCCCCTTCCACTTCTCTGCATGCCAGTCTGTCACATCACTGTTGTGGATCACAGGCGGTTGGTTCCTTGCAGAGACGCTGGTTAAGGGAGGAAGGTGCAACCTCTGTGACGAAGCAGAGGAGGCAGAAGCGGCTCCTCAGGCTGCAGGGCTCCTTTGAGGCATTGCTGCTGCTCCTGCTCCTGCCAGAGAGCAGAGCAAACGTGGTTGGAGACCTGGCAGGTGCTAATAACCGAGCTGTGCACCCACGCTGCACGGGCAAGCCCTGCCCGTGTGCACAGTGCATAGCTCAGCTGGGCTGCAATTTACCAAGATAAGGAAAAAAAAGATCTCCTCAGCTTCATGCAGCTGCCCAGGAGCAGAGTGTTTTGGGAGATGCAGACATGTCCTGCCTTGCAGATCTCAGCCACTCTTAGCAAAGTTGAATCTAATGCTCCTAACAACTCTGATTTTTTCCATTCTCAATTAAAGCACAATAATCCAGTCTGTAATTAGCCCATTAACTGTTCAGATTCATCACCTGGGCTTTATCTGTAGATTAATGGATTTATGGATTATAAAACCAGAAGGGACCAGGGTTACTTTCAAAGTAGCAGATTCCTCATACTTCCTTCAATTAACTCCTGTTTGAACAAGATTACTGTTGAAGAAGAAGGAAAAAAGAATAAAATTATGAGCTCTGCGTCAAGCTCGTCAGGCCCTTAATTAATCGCAATGTTAAAAAAATACGTGAGTGAGCTTGTAGCCTGCAGGACGGGCAGTCTCTGGCCAATGATCCCTCACTTCCAGCCCCTGCTTCACGTACTGATAGCGAAAAGCCACAGTGTCCTCACGTCGTGGACAACAAACGCAGCCACACACAGCATTTTTCATTTAAAGAGTCAACATGTCGCGTTCTCAGTGGATTAAAGCGCGGCTGGTCCGAAGTTGTAGAAGTCATTGCTGTGTGAAGCAAGTCTGGGGGTGGCCTGGAGGGAGGACTTCTGCAGGAGGGACCGAGCAGGAAGGCGCTGCTGGGGTTTCCTCCAGTCTTGCAGTACAGGAATCCCGTCCAAAAAGGAGATAATTAGTTTTGCAAACCAGCATTCACTGTATTTTGCTCTTCTAGCTTTCTCTTGATTAACTTCCCTAACAGCTGTTCTGTTATTTTCTCCCCAGCATTGATGTTGGACTGACAAGTCTATAATTACCCGGGCCATCTTGCTTACTCCTTTCTGTAATGCTGATATATTTCCTCGCTCTGGCTTCTCGCCAAAAACATGCAGGCTTTTGAGCCAACTCTCTAGAAACTTGAAATGTTACATTCTCTCTCCCATGTTAGGTATGACCTTTCTTAGTTTTAGAAAGTTGCCATAAAAACTTAGCATAAAGACTGATGATAATTTAACAGTTGCAGACTGAGACTTTCAGTGTATATGTGTGTTGCCAAAGCTCTTTTTGTTGCATGTCTTCTATTTGCATTATCTTCAAGGTCTATGAAGTTTTAGTGATCTGCACCAGAAAACAGTTAATAAACCTTTTAGCACTTTGTCCATGGTCGCTCATTAGGGCACTAATGTCTCAAGGCACATCCTACATTTTCCTGTCTCCTTGCTTACAAAGTCTGTGCACAAACAGTGTGTTTGTGCACAGAAATGCACGCTGTTGGATGTGCCTTCCAGGGGCTGCATCACCAAACACACAATTTTTGCTCAGGAATGTGCAGGTTCCCTTTCCTTGTTTACTACCCAAGCTCACACCACTGATGCATAAGCAATTAAAGTGTATTTTGTGCACAGCGTTTGATGTTTCCCATTGATGTAGTTGTTTCACACTTTGTGCTAAGTGCTTTCTCTTCCGTCTTTCTTTTGCAACCCTTTTTATTTGAAAATTAATGCCTTATTTGCTGCTCTGCTCGCCTCTGTATCACAGAGAGAAGGTTCCTCGGGTACTTCTGAAACTGGTTGGAGATCTTGGAGGAGATCACCAGGAGCTTCTCCCCTGTGAGCACCTCTGACTCCTCCGAGACTGGTTTTAATTTGTGGGTGATTTAGTGGCTCAATGCTTACACTGCCAAGACATGCCAGTTCTGGTGGCTCCCAGCACCGCACGCATATTGCAGTCCTGTGTGCTGGCCTTGGTGGGGAGCAGAGCCATTGAAGGCCATATGCACAGTGCTTTTCCCTTTCTTCCCAGGGAACTGCTATCCCTCAAAGCCGTGGTGCTTCTTGGATGAAGGAAATGGTTTTTGTTTTGGAAAGGCCCAAAGTGCCAGCTGGCAAGTGGTCATCAGGACGAGGCCCTCTTGGAGCAGGTGCAGGTGCATTCAGCACGTGTGATACCACCAGAGCCCGATAGCTGCTGAGTGCCTTCAACACTGTCTCACCATATGTGTGTCACTAATGGAGAAGCCGAGACAGTTAAAACATTTAAAACATATGGCAGTTCCCAGGGAGAGGGAACAGACATAGGTTGTTTGTGCTGTCTAGATATTTGATGGTTTTGAGTTCACAGTACTTAACTGTGCATCCTTAACATTTGTTTAACATTGCTTTTGTCGATAGAAAGTATTTGAACTTTTAAGGAGTTAATTGCTTTTCACACTTACGCTAGTAGCTATCTCCTTGATCTAATAGGAAACTGAACTTAATTAGGCCTGTTCCAGGGAGATTAAACAGGTCCCTTCCACCTATAGTATCTGTGGTGCAGTGAAGTGTGCATGTGCATCTCCTCAGGCGCGCTCCCCACGCGAGATCCGGGCGGTGCACGGTTCCCTTGCGCGGCTCTTGTGTGCCAGCGTGGCAAACCGCTCCGCTGGCCAAACGGGGAACACGTAGTCGTAGGCGACTCGCTTAGTCCTGAGCGGTGACGTTTACAGTGCGGCTGCATGCATGGCTCTGGCTCTGGTTCTGCAGAGCTCCCGACGTGCTCGTGGTCATGCCTGTGGTCATGCTCGTGGCCACGCTCGCTGCTCGTGCAGGTTCTGTCAGCAAATGGACAAGTCTCTGGTGTTAACTATCCACTTAGCAAAGAGAAAAACCCAGTCATGGGTGGTTTTCTAATTAGGGTTAATTGAAAATATCTTTAAGAACAGGAACACTTTGACAAGAGCATCTCTACCTACACCTACCTAATAGACAAAAATAAAAAATAGTATTTATCTTAATGTTTACTGTATTGCAGTAAATATTGATCCCATTCCTATCACTGCAGGCCTGTCTGACTAAATACATGTAGATGTCAGTTCTCTACATGCCAGATTTTCACCTGAGGCGTTAGAAGTTTAGCCCATAATATTCACTTGAAATCCTGGCCTGCCCTAAGGAGCACTATAAATTATTCAGATGGGAGATTGAAGGTTGCACAACTCCGTGTCGATTTTTCATGCAACACAGGGAGGCAGGAGACTCTTGGAGTTTCCCAGGGTTGCTAATTGAAACCCAGAAGATTTTACAAAAAAATGTAGAGTATAGGAAAGATGAAAGAGGAGCCCAAGTTTTTGTGCATGTTTTATAGAAACACTTTTTAATGGAGATTTAAATAACAAAAGTATCTTTAAATAGCTTTTGTGCTGAGCTATTCATAAGGTAAAAAAAAAAACACACATAAATTGGTTGCTGCTTCCCACTGAAAAAAAAGTCAACATCATTAACAAGCTCTACCTGCTTTCAAAGGATCTGGGTGAAATATACAGTGCTTTGTAAGGCGAAGCCCTGCCGAGCCCGGACCTGCGCTGGCAGCGCCCCGGCACAATTCTCTTTCACTGCCGATTTCAGACTAGGGCAGGAAAGGGTAAGCCCTGCCGGGAGCGAGCGGTGTCATTGAAACCAGTAGTGATTTCCCTGTAACCGTAAGGAGGAGAATATCTGGAAAGGCAGCGGGAATTTCGGCTGTTTGGGGGAGCGCGCGGAAAGCGCGGAGACCAGCGCGCCTTTACGGTCACTGCCGAGCGCAGGATGCGCGCGGGAAGGCTCCTCCGCACCTCCTGGATCCTCCTATCGTCTCCCGCAGAGCCGCCAGCCCGTGCCCAGACCCGCGCGGTCCCGGCGCTCCCGGGGCTCCCGCGGCTCCCGCGGCCTCGGCGCGGCGGCGCCCGCAGCTCGGGGCTGCCCCGGCGCACGGGCGCTGCTGCAGCACCCCCAGCGACGCTCCTTTCCACAACCTCTGCAGCCTGCAGTGGAATTCTGTGGGAATAAATGCTCGTATTTGAGAGAAACACATCTGATGGCAAACTTCAGCAGTGTCTGAGCACACATGCTTTTGGTTGCAAAGAGGAGCATTATGATTTGCTGCTTGAAATGCCTTTTCCCTGGGTTTCAAATGCAGCTGACAGAGAAAAAAATACCCAAAAGATAGGAGAATAGATTGGCGCTTAGGACCTTCGTATTGAAGAATAAAATAAATGGCATTTTAGGTCAGATTATTATTTTTCTTCAGTGGGTTGCTTGCACTTGCCGTGAACCCTTAAAATAAGAAAACAATAAGAATGAATGCTGGAGAAAGCCCCAGCACAGTCTCCTTGCTGAGGATCCATCTTCATACGTCTCGTTCAGGATGAATGAAATAATGGCAGAATAAAAATAAGCCCAGATACCAAGGTGTTCCTACTGCCGCCTCTGGAGCAGTTGCCCTGCTGGCAGTTTGCTGTGGGTGCTGGTGGGCGCCCTGGGGTGTGCGGCGATGCGGGGCAGCCTCTGTGTCCCCCTTTCCCTGCCTGCACCGGCACCGCTCAGACTCTCCAGGATTCGGCCTCTGGCTTCAGCATTCCGGGCTGGAAATCAGCGTGACGTAGGCGGATGCAGGTCAGTACAGTAATATACAGTATTACACGGTAATGTACACAAGGTGACTTGCAGGCCCCTTGGACAGGGGCAGGAGGGAGCTGTGCTCGTGCTTGCGCCGCGGGATACGAGCGCGGGAGCTGCAGGGCGCGGTGGCCAGGAGCAGCGTGGTGGGGACGTGGGGCAGAGCTGAGCGAGGGCCGGGCGCGGGCGGCCGCGCGGGTGCAGGGACGGGGACGGGGATGGGGATGGGGACGGGGACGGGGACAGGGACAGGGACGGGGAGGGGGCCGCGGCCTCGCTCTCAGCCCGGCTGCAGCCTCGGCTGCACGGGGACCTCAGCGAGGTGTCCTTTGCTGCTGGCTCGCACTGAGGAAGAGCTCGCTGCTGCCGGCGGTCAATAGAAGGAAGCTGTTTAGGGAGAACTTGAGATTCTTCAGCCTCAAAGAGAAAAAAACAACAACACCCAAACCATTGTAAATTCCTCCTGTTATATTTCCTCCTTTGCAAATTTTGGTCATGCCCAAAAGAGGCCCCTTTTCTTTAAAATGAGTCCAAATGAATCGCGGTCCATCCCTTCCGCAGGAAGCGGCTCCTGGGGTCTGGGAGCGCGGTCCCCGATGCAGAGCCTGGCAGCATCGCAGCAGGGCGCCCGCGCTGCCCGCGCTGCCCGCGCTGCCGTCCTGCCGCATCCCGAGCTGCTGCAGCGCCTGGACCTCGGCCCGAGACCCCCCAGCACCCCGCGGGGCTCCGGCCCCTCCGCTGTCCTCCCCAGCGAGGGGGAACTGCAAGAGGCCCCCGCTGAGGTGGGGCAGCAAGGGTCTGCAGTGAATACCTAACAGACGCCTAACTTATACATATGTATATCCATATTTGGTGCAAAGATTTATATATATATATATATATGTAGTCTATTTAGACTACATAATTTATTAAAGAGTACTGTGTATAAACCTGAAAGGTTAAAAAGGCTTTAATCTTCCTGTAAACGTGATGATCGTTATAGGTTTTACTTGCTCTTTCTTTAAAGATAAGGCTATACCGATGAGCTTATACAGCATGGAAAAGCATTTCTGAGAAATGCTAATTTAAAACATAATGGCAGAATAGCTAAGCAAGCCAACAAAGCTGGAGCAGTTATTACATAACATAACTCTGAAGAATGGGAGAAAATATGGAAAAAGGTATTAAAGGAGCATGATAAATATTTCCCGCTGGAAATGATAATAACAAAATGGCACACTTAAATCTTATTTGTAGATATGGAAGAGAAATTAAGTCAGAAGGTGCAGGAACGGTTCCTGTTGGTTTGGTAGGTCTTTGTAAGGATCTTTTAAAAGTGACCTCATCTATTTGCATGCGGACAGTAGAGGTTTCACAGTCACCAGTATGTACAAAATAAATATCCTAATTGGGATGCTTGGGAGCTCCCTTTGGGGAAGGCTGCGGTTCCCGCGGCTGGTTCAGCGTCGGGGGGCAGCGGTTCTGCAGCGGGGCTGCGCGATGGGGGGACCTCTCTCTAGCTCACCAACCTGCCCGCGTTTTGTCATTGCAAAATACCACCTTGCACTCAAAGTGCAAAAAACATCCAAAAAAAAATCTTTTCAAGTTCTTCACATGTAGGTCCAACCGCAAAGTCACTGCACGGTCTTGCTGTATTTGTGCCCCGCGTTGGCCGCGCTGAAGGGGACTTTGGAGGCCTCTGGGCACCTCCAAGCTGCGCTCGGCACCCCGCGCAGCAGCGAGAACCGGGCAGGGCTCGTGTCAGCTCTGCCGCCGCCGCCGTGTCACCGAGATGCCCGTGCGGAGGGGACGGGAGTCCCCTTGGGGCTCCACAAGGCACAATGCGGCACGAGCCTCCCCGAACTGAGTACGACCTAGCCAGGAGTGGTTTTCCAAGCAGTTTAGGCTAATTATCCTTGCGCAAGAGCTGCTTCCTGCCAAGCTTTTGGCTGCTCTGCTCTGGGGGAAGCCCAGGAGGCTGTTGTCCCGAAGCCAATGATTTCCCAGTGACCTCTTGGGGATGTCCCGGGATGTGTCCGAGTCCGGCCGGGCGCTCCCGCAGGCGCAAGGGGAGCGGGATGTGCTTGATGTCGGGAGCAGCCCAAGGGCCGAGGCCCCTCCGTGAGCACCGGCCCCACGTCTGCAGACACTGCCCCGCTCTGCTCCAGGGAAAAACCACCTGGCGTTAGACGGAAAGAAACGGGCTCAGGAAGACAGAAAAAGGAAATGAAATAATAATTTAAAAAATGGTAAAAAAAACAGATTCCTGCCCTGAGTGCCAAGTGAGGTGCAGTGGCAAAGAGGGGGAGCAGTGGGTGAGCACCCCTGCAGCGGGGCTGCGGGAACGGGGCACAGCCTTGGAGGCAACTGCTGGGTTCAGCACAGCCCTGCACAAACGCTTGGGTGGTGCCTCAGCCCCAAGAGCTCGGGAATTTTTGTTTATTTGTTTGTGTGTTCATTTATTATTACACCACCTATCTCTCCCTTTTAGATAGGGGACCCAGATGGCAGCATTAAAAGAATGTCAACAGCAGCACTTTGGGGAAATAAAGTGTGTTAATTCAGAAATAAATAAATAATCCACGCAGTCCATTAACCAGAGCTTAAGGCAAACATCCTTAATGTATTTCTTAGTTAAAAGGAAGAGGAGCCCTCGGATCCCACGGGCTCTGGAGCAGAGCATCGCCTCCTGAGCGCGCTCCAGGCTCCTGGGACGCGGAGCTGGCAGTGCTGGATCCTTCTCCTCTCTTGGGATATTGCCTTGGGAAGGTCTCCTCCATCGGGATGGGGAGTGTTGCACAGGGCAGACTGCACCAGTGCAGGAAAGCAGCCTCGTGCGAGGGCTCTGCCCGCTCCTACCTCTGGCTCCGGCACCTCCTCAAAGCCTGGCCTCTTATCCCCAGGATTTAGTAGCCCAATAACAACATTTTCTTCAGAATTTTATGCCAAATGACTGATAAAGTGGTTATAGTCAATAAGTTGCTCTGTACTTTTTCTGCACAGAGTGCCAATATCTTTTCTCATTACTTGCATTTATAGTATTCGTGAAGCATATATCTCATACCTAATCTCAGAAAAAATCTGCTCTGCTCTTTTTGAACCACTGTACTTGCTAAACTGAAAAAAAATCCTATAACATTATGCATGATAATAATTGTTTTGGAAAATCCAGATGGCTGGATGTTGAAGGAGCCGTTGAAGTGCGTGACTGGAAAGCTCAGCTGGAAGAAGTTCTCTCTGCACACGGGGTTTTCAGAAGCCCCGTTTCTCTCATCGTGGTTCAAGCCCCCTTCATTTTTATTTCCTGGCAGCCTTTTCCTCCTGACTGCAGAGGAGCCCCAGAGCGTGGGAAGCCCAGGGGGTGCAGGGCCGTGTCCCAGAGCTGCTGGTGCCGGCGGCTGGGATGGTTTGTGCCGGGGGGCACAGGACCGGTGACACGGAGCAGCCCTGGGAGGGGAGCAGTGGGGAGGGAAGGGGCTGTGAGCGGTGCCGACGCAGCCGCCCGCGGTGCAGAGCGATGGGAGATGCTGACCGCAGCGCTGGGTCCCACGATGGCACTTGCAGGGCTGCAGCAGCCCGACGGCAACACGCAGAATGTAACCCTGCCATGTGATTGCCGAGGGGAAACCTGTAGCTAAATGTATTCCCATGCACTGCCAGGGAGCATCATCACGCAGCACGGCTGCACCAGCAGTGCCAGTGCCTTGGTGGGAGGGAAGGGGTCTGCGCTTGAGAACGTGGCTGACGGCGGAACTGGGACCGCACTGGGGACATGGGTGTCTGCGGGTGTGAGATCCTCCGTAGCAGCCTCGGAGCACGCTGCTTAGATTGGAGCCCATCCGATCCCTGCTTAGCTTCAGATACCCGTGTGTGAAGCCGGCTCCCACTGCCGTGAATGGCTCTGCGGTGGTGCTGCTCACAGTGGTCTGCACAGAGCCCTTGGCGAGGGCCGTTTTGGTGCCTCGTGGGGGCAGAGCCAGCCCCGCACTGCGCCGTGCCGCTGCCCTCGAGGGCTCTGTGCGGGGACCCTGCCCCGTGGTACCGCGCCGTGCCGCTGCCCTCGAGGGCTCCGCGCTGGGACCCTGCCCCACGGCACCGCGCCGTGCCGCTGCCCTCGAGGGCTCTGCGCTGGGACCCTGTCCCACAGCGCTGTGCCGTGCCGCTGCCCTCGAGGGCTCTGCGCTGGGACCCTGCCCCATAGCACCACGCCGTGCCGCTGCCCTCGAGGGCTCCGTGCTGGGAGCCTGCCCCGTGGCACCGCGCCATGCCGCTGCCCTCGAGGTCTCTGTGCGGGGACCCTGCCCCGTGGCACCGCGCCGTGCCGCTGCCCTCGAGGGCTCTGCGCTGGGACCCTGCCCCACAGCACCGCGCCGTGCCGCTGCCCTCGAGGGCTCCGTGCTGCGACCCTGCCCCGTGGCACCGCGCGCCGCCCTCCCACTCGTCCGACCGCTTCTCCCTTCCTACTGCCAGTGCCGCTGTCCGGCCGTGAATGCGCAGAGCACGGGAGCTGCCAGATAAACATACATCCCCCGGGCCGGAAAACGTGATGACATTAGCAAAGAATGGAGCCCTCTCCACCCTTACCAGCCTTCGAACAGCGTGGGTATCCTGACTGCGGCAGTGTTTGCTTTTCTTTCTGAGCAAGGAAATGACTCTTGCTTCTAAAGGCTATAGGGTACTTTTATAATGTAAAAATATGGAATAAATGTCACCTTCCAACTTTTCCATATTTCTGCTATAAATGGAAGCAGACTCATCCCCAAAGGTAATTTCCCCTTTTCTCAAATAAAGTGCACATCGGAAGGGAATAAAAAGCCCGGCAGATGCCGGGTCAGCAAACTCTGGGCACTTTGTCCCCGTAGCAGAGGCCGAGCCCTGCAGTGACATTCCGTGTCACAGCCGGGAGAGCCGCAGCATTGGAGCAACGTTTGGATCCCCTCTTTTGGACAACGTGCTGAAACTCGAGCTCTGACAGCAGCCGCCCCTGGGCCGCAGGGGCCACCTCTCCAGGACACTGTCCCTCCGGGATCGGCTTCAGCTCTGCAAGAAACCCAAGCACAGACCCCGGCTCTGCAAGGAGGAATTTCGGAGCTGGAGAAGAGCTGAGCGGAGGGCACAGAGCCGACGTGCAGGGGGTGCCAGGGCCACACGCTGACACCTTGTCCCCGCTCCCCTCTGCCAGCTGTGGCTCTCCCTGCTCATGAACGCATGGAGCATCTCTGCTTTTCCCAGGACACCTCACCCATGCTGAGCACTTCCAGCGCTCAGGAAGAGCTACAATTTATTTTCTACAGCACAGACCAGGTCTTAATTTACCAAACTCAAGAGAAGAATTGCAAGAGAACCTGACAAATTCCTGAGTGATTGATTCCTATTAAGAATTAACATGACACATTAATAGAGTATCTTCAGAATGTTATTCCATCCTCCTCTCATTGAAAGTGTTGTTTGCTAAACACCTATCGCCAGACTGTGTTTTCTGTCTTTGACTTTAGGATTGGAATTCATTTTATATTAAGACCTACTGAGGCTGAAAGGCCTTAAAACCCAGAGCTGAGGTCAGCAAAACAGCACGTGAAAGTGCATGTTCACCGATGCTGAGGAGCACAGACAGGTCATGCGCTGAACGGGCACGTGCAGCTGCATGCAGCTCCTGGCATTAACATACAGCTGACGGAGACAGCGTGCCCTCGGGAGGCTGCGCTGCCCGGCACCCATGCAGGCAGCTCCTGCTGCTGATTATTTTGCCAGTCCCGTCAGCAGGGATGGGTGGTGGAATCAGCCCTGCCGGGCTGTGCAAGCCCCTTGGTTTCCGCGTGCTCCGGCAGCAGCTCCGCTCTCCTCCCTCGCCACAGCCTGCCCGGCCAGTGGAACACGGACGTTCTCCCGCATGGTGATCTTGCAGGTTTGCAACTTCCCTAATAAAGTCTGCCGTGCACTTGGATCCCCGCCGGCTCTCGGCAGGCAGCGTGTTGAGGCCAGGCAATGCCTGGAAACCTGCTGAGATGGCAGAGGACACCCCGAGCTCCCTCAAGACCTCGAGGGCAGGATGAGTATCTGAGGGAAAAGCCTTGAATGAAGGCATTGGGTGGAATGCCTTTGAAGGTGAAATAGGAAGGTGGAAATTTTTTTTCCGGTTACCATAAATGCACGTACTTGACTAGGAGGCAGGGATTCCCATGAGGTCGGAGTTCATGTGAGCACAAACACAGAGCAGAAATGAAAAATCAGATACACACCTGGAGAAAGGATCTCTGGTCGTCACAGCAAGGAGTCCTTCCACCACGGCCCTCATCTTGCGCCCTGCTTTGCTGCCTCTGCAGCAAAGGCTCCCAAGGGTCTCGACCCTCCCTCGGTGTGAGAGGCTGCGATACCGCGGTCCTGCTCCGCGCCCCGCTGCTGGCGCGGGGCAGCTGCAGCCCTGCCCTGGCTCCTGCCTGCGCTGCGACGGGCACGTGCCCAGCGGACCAGCAGTCCAACCTCTGCAGAAATGAGCCGCCATTAACAGGGTGTTTTAGAATGTTAAGAACTTATTTGTTTAAATGAAAGCTAAGTGATATTTACATTTTCAGCCCTGATGTGACAACTTAGCCACTTTGCATACTTGAAGTACGCCCAGAGATGATTTGGGTTGGCTTAGGAAATCCATCTGAGGTAGAGAAACATATGTATAATGATAATCCTTTGCCAGTGAGCTATTTTTATATAAAATTCAGGAATAATAATAATAAAAAAATACTGAATAGGTAGTCTCAATGACATTATCAATCTTCCTCAATGATGCTAGTGCATGTATACTTTCAGAAGCTTTGTTTCCCAAACAGTTTAAAAAGAAAAAAAGTGAGTTTGAAATGGAAGCTACACTCTTCATAAAAAGATGTAACTTATTCCTTAAAGTAGCATGAGAGATGGAGATAAGAGATGCCCGGAGTTTCCCAAAGCCTTTGTCCTAAAGCAGCCTTCTTTCTCAGGAGGTCTGTGTGCCGCGGGAGGCGGTGGGACAGGAGGAGAAGCCGCGGGCGCTGCAGGGATCTCCCCAGCGTCGCCCCTGGCTTTCCTGCGGGAGCCGCGGCTCCCAACGCGCAGCTCTCGGCACCTTCACAGACGTTCAGAGATAACGTAGGAAGCGCCATCACGTCCTCAGAAAACCGCGCTGAGATTTGATAGGATTGCACAATAATTTTATCTGGTGTTCGCTGTATTAAATGTTTCAGCAGTGTATTCACTTTTAATTGAAGGAATTAATTTTGTAATTATTAGTATTCAATTATTCCAGAATCTCACTTCTTTGAATATATTACCTGCTCCACTTGCGTCTTTTGACACCACTACAAAAAGTGTGTTGCCAAAGAGGCTTTTTCTTCCTATTGTGCTTATTAAGTGGTGCCCGACACCATTCAGAGAATCAATGTGCCGCTAGAAAGGGGTCAATGGCTGCTTTCCCCTTTCCCTTCTCTGGCTGCTAAGAAGATTTCCGCTCTGCCAGTATACCCTGGCAATTATAAAAATAGTATTTTGAATATATTTGCTGCCACTATTATTCATTTTAAACACAAATGTTGACAGTTCCCTGATGTGCCGGTTTTACCACGTGCAGTTGCGCTGGAAGGTGCCCTGGAAGTGCAGCTCTCCTTGCACCTTTGCCCTGCCCATCCCCTGCAGTGACGTGAGGGTTGGCCGCTCACTGTCTATACTCCTGGTGCAAAACAAATAGGAATATATACATATATATCACACAGAGAAGTATATAGGCCAAAGATAGCAATATCTATTCCCCGCACGTGGGGAAGCGGCTGGTGACCCCAGCGTTTCCAGCCTGCTCCTGGGTTTCACCACACACCCTGCACTGCTTTGCAGCCCCTGGCTTTGTTTTTATACTTCTGTTATCCCAAGATGAGTTAAAATAGTTATTTTTGCAGAAATATGGAACATATGCATATGAAAAATGAGCGCCAAGTTCATTATTATCAGTGTTATTACAGCGAACACCTAATAGCTCGCCCTAGCAGTGCGCTCACAGGGAAACGCTCGTGCTGATTATAAAGTGCTAAATCTCCCTAAGTGACGCGAATGACAAGTGAACACCTACGGACATGCGTGTGACAGCCACAGCAATAAACAATGAATTAACTGTGTCTGACTTACGAGGAGGAATTATTCCTCTGAAATCTTTTTCTTCCCCATCTGCTGCAACTACTTTTTTTTTTTTTTTTTTATTTCTGCTATCACTAGCCCGTTAAGAAAAAACAAACAACCCCCTCCAAAAGCCACTCGAGATATTTCAGTAGCGGGGACAGCAAAGCGGACGTTAATTGTTACGCAGCTTCTGCAGCCGTGCTGGTGCTGGAGCTGGCGGCACCGGGGGGAGCCGGCTTCACTGCCCGCCTAAGGGACCCGCTCTCCTGGGGAAACGGCATCTTCCCTGCAGCAGAACGGCTCCTGCTCCCTCCCGGACAGCAGTCCCTGCAGCAGAGCTGCCGTCTGGGGCGCTGGCAGCTCTGCGGGGGCTGTGCTTGCGTTATCCCCGTGCTCGTGCATGAGGCTCTTCATCGAGTGCTCATTCCCAGGTCAGATCCAGGACTGTTCTCACTACTGCCAAAGTCTGTAAATTGGAAGTGTTCAGATGCAATAAGATAAGCTTGCTTTAAATGTAATTGCAAGGGTATAGATCCTAGAGACCCAGGTGACCTGAGCACCTGGGGACCTGTGGAGACGGCACCGTGCCACCCTCCAGGCCTCAGCCTTCTCCAGGCCAGTGGGAACTGCAAGCACAGATATCTTAAAAAAATGAGGTCAACTCTATTTACACAAAAATAAAACATTATTTCATGTTTGGAAAAATATTTACTGAATTATAGAATAATAATGAATGATTTGTTCCTAAGGTGCCCTTGCAGGTAAACAGCTTGAATCCCCCCCTCATTAATAACAGCTAATTACCTTGTGCAGCTCTTATGAATAATGTTAGACCAGAACCTACCTCCCCTCCCAAAATTTAGGTGAGAAACAGACTCAAGAGCATTGTTAGGAGGAATATGATCATGTTGGTTACGGCCAAACATCCTGGGAGAAAGGCCTCATCAAGGAGGAGATCACAGGAGGAAACTAATCTTTTCAAGATAGGAATTCACACCTGAACAGAGGAATGAACCCATGCAGGACACATATTTGAAATATGTGCCAATAAAACAAATTTCTGTCAGCCAAAACAAATGAGGTTCCTGCACAGAGACAGAAATTAAAAAAAAAAGACAGCCCATAATCCACCTGCCTATGAAAAAGATGATAAAACAAGTGCTAAAGAAACGCACAAGGTGGTGGTGCCTTCGCAGTGGCCGTGCCCTCCTGCTGCCACCGCTGAGCTCCTGGTGGGGCTTGTGCCCTGCTGGGACATCGGGCTTGGCCTCTTTAATCATGTCCTTGGAGAGCTCCTACGAGGCAACAACCTCTCACAAAGTCTATATATTACCTTTTACTTGGACGATTGGACTGTGGCCAATGTGTTGGGAAGGTGACACCTTCCCCGCTGGTGCCCACAGTGGGTGGCTGGCACAGCCGTGCTCGGCTCCCGGTGCCGCTGTCGATGCCAAAGTGCCTATAGAGCCCGGTAAGGATCAGCTTCTGTTTCCAGCCTCCAGTAAAGGAAAGCAAGGATAACATCATATAACCTCATCCCAAACATTTCCATTTATGTGCTGACTTCAGGAACAGGATGCAGGAGAAGCACATAAAGTCTATTCAAGGGACTGGTTCCTACCCACGTGCCTGGCTGCCAGTGTCCCATCCGCTCTGTGCCCACTCTGGCATTGCCAGAGGTGCCACTAACATGCACAGCGCGGGCTGGCGCTCACAGGTTTCACTTCATGGGCGTTCAGTTCCTGCTACTCTAATTTTCTGTCCTACATTTTCTCACATATGTAAGAAAAAATCTATGAGAGTTTTTACTGATGACTAATTCTGAAATTTAGCATGTTTTATCCTTGGGGGAAAAAATAACCAACCACTTTACAGTTTGATCAACCATCACATTAACAGCTTCTGCTCTGCTATACCAGTACTGCACCCTTGTGACGACAACCGTCCCGTAGCTCTGCGGCTCATGGTGCTGCTATAACACCCGGGGTGCTCGGAGATGCAGGACAGGCTTTGCTGTCCATCTGCATTCAGGTTTTCCTGAAACAAAATTTCCAGCAAAAAACAAACAAGCAAGCAATGTTTGTTTCTGCCTGTGCAAAGAGAGGCCGAACACCTGCAGCCCTGGAGCTCTGCTGCTCTATGGGCTGCTCAGAGGGCACGGATGCAAGCAGGAACGCAGGCCTTGCAGAGCATCCTCCATCTCTGCAAGCCTTGGATGGCCAAGGGACAATCCCACATGAGCTCGTCCTGGTAAACCTAGCCATTTTATACTGCTCACCCACCTCCAAGCAGGGTAGGGCAATTGGTTTTAAAGCAGCCACCCCCATTCTGGGGTCAAAAACAAACAGCAAGGGAGGCATCTGCAGGTGCATGGACATCTCGTGCTGCCTCTCACCGGCACTGGAGTTTACCACAGCACAGGACTTTAAAGAGGCTCCTGTAGAAAAGCTCATCTTGCTCCTTTTCCTGCTGCTGCTGTGACCAGCAGCCCGTGGCTGGATCCCGCCCGTGCATTCGCTGTGCCTAAGCCCAGCACTAAACCAGCCTGCTTCCAAGAAAACAGGTCTATCCGCAGAGCTCCCATAAATCCAGCCCCTTTCATGTGCATCTTCCAATAATAGCATCACACATCCAGAATTATCAGCGCATTTGAAGTTCTGGACTTCATTTCCTCTGCAAGCTGTGTTTCTCTATACTTCAGCAAGGATCAATTCTGCAGCTTTTAGTCACACAGTAAATCCCACTTACTTCTGCAAAGTATCCTAAGGTGCTTTCTAAAGGTAAAAAAACGGATAGATTTTTTTTTTTTGAAAAAAAAAGTATTTTTAAATCTGCTTTTTCTGTTTCTTAGCACTGACACATCGGCAGAAGGCTGCGTCGTGATGACTTAATGCCTTCAGGCATCTTGACAGACCAAATGCAGCGTCACTCCAGAAATCCCGGAAACGTCCCTAACCCACAGCTCGCAGACCTGCTCCTGC
>JAVCKT010010739.1:0-13520 GCA_032273925.1 Rhynchotus rufescens
CTCACTAATGATTAAAAAAGGACTGCTGCTATCTAAGCATCCAACATGCCTCAGAAATATTGTCAGATTTTCAAGTTATAAAATGTGACCAGTAAACAAAAGATGAATTCTCTTTCTTAAGGACAGAAAAGGGAGTGGAAAGAGAGAAAAGAGGAAAAATGTCATATTGAGCAAATATTTTGTTGCTTTTTCTGAGCCCCTGTAATCATCAGAAGTCAACATATTTTGCAATAGGAAGGAAAGGATAACTTGTACATTTGTACACTTACAAGAAAGGAAGTTCACTCAAAGTATCTGTTTCCCAAACATCAGAGAAATAAATACTTTCAGCATAAGAAGTAGAACAAGCAATGACAGAACCAGTTTTCTAGGCTAGCTTGCCTTTTCTCACAAAACAGGTGGAAATTTTACAGCAGGAGGAGGAGAAGGGACAGGTTCAGGTTGGAGAGCTAACAGTTTCATTCTGTAGTGAATCAATCTAGATTTATAAATGCCTTGTAGATAAAGCATAATGTTACAGAACTTCTAAGTTTGCAGAGTCACATACTCTGTCAGAAATTATCTATTTGATGCTTATATAATATGTAAAACACATATAGCAATAATTTAGAGATAAAGAATCTGTGCTGCAGTGTGATGCCTATAGCTTTTTTTCAACACTGCTACATAAAAAGTCAAAGCACTGTTTTGTAGACACCATCATGTATAATATTTTTGAAAAAAAAAAGTGGTTTTGGCAAGAATAATCTTGATTCCATAAAATTAGAAACATAGGTGTTATAAAGGTAATGTCATGGCTTCATTAGTGATGGAGTACACAAAAAATTCTTGTATCCATGCAGCATTTCCAGTCATTGAACTACTAGTTCTCAAATATGATAACATCACTTAACTACTTTAGAAGTTTTCTTGGTGCAAGCCATAAAGGCTCACTATTCTTTCAGGATCTAGTTCTTTTTGTTGAACCAGGTGTTAACTCTTATCAGTTCCCATCAACTCTTGTTCTTTCATCAAATCTAATTGATGAAAATCAATTTATTGTTCTTTATATGAGACAAAATATAGGGCAAATAAACTATTAGCATAGCTCTGTGTTACATGAATTTGAAATCTTGACACTCATTCTAGAGTTAAAGGTAATTTCATCTCCTTAAGTACTTCATTCTTGTCCCTTTTCTTGAGTGCCAGTTTTTCTGTATTGCTTTCATACTGTACATTTAGACACTTTGACAGCTTAGAGAACCAATCTAATCTTCTGAGCAGCAGTGAGTTGATTATTACTTTCAGAAATTATGCTCTGAGTTGAAATTCATACCAATCATGATGTCAGAAGAGCATCATGATCACCTGAACACATCAGGTCATAAAATGTCATATGCTTCTCACATCATGTCATAAAATGTGTTACAGATATTTCTCTATTACAGTAGCTCCATTTCTCCATTACAGTAATTAGTCTTTATCATGAATTTCATTTCATCTCTCTTTGTTAGGTATGGCAGCAGTCACAATATGAATGAATATTGAAGAAGTGATTGTTTATTATTTTTATGATTTATTACACGTGGTACCAGCCCAAGACTTGGCAAGTCTCAGAGTCTCCTCTAACATTAACCTCTCGACAGCAGGGCCAAACAAAGGGTAAAACAAATGGTTCCAAAGGGAGAGCGAAGGGTCCAAGACAGCAAAACAGCAAAAGGAAGAAGGCTTGTGACTGTGCCAGCAGCCTTCCCTCTTGTGAAACTGATGACTATCTGGTAGCAGTTTCTGCAAGTCCATAACTTTTGCTCCTGTATTTGAGATGCTGACCTGCGCCAGGATTCTTGGAGGTCAGTGCAAAACCTCTGGTGGGACTTTGGGACTTCTCCCTTGCCAAAGTCCTCTAGGAGGTCTTGGCATCCCTCTGCTTTCTCCAGATTTTGGCCTCACTCAGGATTCTGGGGGCCATGCCCTCATATTTCTATTTTCAGCATATATTTTAGCACTGATGATGGGGAGTGGCATGTTTTCAGTGCACACAGCTACACCCATGTCATGATGTCAACAGGTTAGGTTCCTGTCCTAAATTTGGCCACAGATGTCAATGACAGAAGTATTTGCTTCTTGCTGTCTCCCAGTCTGCCTCAAGAAGGTGACCACTTGATTAGCCTTGATATGCTAATATTGAGACTTGTCCCCCATTGCCAAGAGATTGCTCTCTTGTTTTCTCACTCTTCCATCCAACAAGGAACTAGATTTTGAATTCTCTCTTTCCTTGAGCTTGTATATTTCTACACAAAAGTAAATATTCCCAGGGTCACAAATATTGCAGAGATACTTCCTCATAGTTTGAACAGAATGGTGTTTAAAGAACATACAGGGTTCCTCAGTCAGTAAAGATTTGCATATTATGGGAAATCTTATAATCTCAGAATCACAGAGTCACAGAATGGTTAAGGTTGGAAGGGACCTCTAAAGATCATCTAGTCCAGCACCCCTGCTCAAGCCTTGTCCTTTTGCCTCCTGTCTTATTTCTGGCCACCAGTGAGAGGAGTTTGGCCCCTTCCTGCCTGCATTGACCCTATTCATGCTTTAGGTATTTATACATATTAATTAGATCCCCTCTCAAACTTCTCCAGGCAAGATCTCTTACCTTTCTAAAAAAAAAAAAAAAAAAGAAAGAAAAACTTCTATGTAAACTGTGAAGTAAAGAATCTCCAAATCTGAAGGATGTTATTATTTTCCATAGTAAAAGAACCTCTAAATACTTTTCAGGAAGAGTTTAGGCATCTAATAATGCAACAGTAACAGGCCATGTTTTTAAGGCAGCTCTATGGCTCCACAACAACATAAAAGTCAGATTAAATCATCTGAGACGGTTCGTTTTTCTGCTGCTCTCCTAGAAAATGATTGTTCTCAGAGCTCTGTTTTTCCAGTGTTTTTTTCTCAGTTCTGTTTAGATGAATCAAACAATGGGGGCTCCCATGGTTTTCTCAGGAGATTATTCCAGAGCCAGAGAATTCTCACTAGATAAAATCACTAGGAAATTGTTCATAATATTATTATTTTTCTTTGTAGCTCATGTTGTTAAGTACACTCATACTCAAATTTGTCTCCATGATGTTTATACCCCCACTGTTTCAGTGGTTTATTATAGTAAAAGTATGTACACTACTCCAACTGTATTTTGGTTTTAAATTAGGTTTATATGAGTGGATTCCTATGCCTGCCTAGAGTTTTTCTGTCTTTAATAAATATGTGCAGAAAGCACAATCCACAATCCACTCATAAGGATCATTTACAGAATAAGGGACTTATTATTTTAACTCATCCTCAGAAGTCAATCCTTCCTTGCTTAATTTTCTCTTTTCTTTTTTTTTACTGATCTTCTTTGCATTTTTCCTTGTTTTTTTTTCCTGCATTATCTTAAAGTGTAATATCATATTACGAGTTAAAAGGTATATATTAGGGGAGAACTTCTTCTAATGTACCAGTTTTTCCCAGTAAGTTCACTCTTCTCAGGTACTTTGAACTTAGAACAGATAAAATGAGGCTCTTTTATATCGTAGATAAGCACCATACTTTTAAAAGTCTCCCTGGACGTATATATTCACATTTTATCTCATAAGAAGGCACAGGCAAAATACAGAAAACTTGTTCCTATTCATGCCAAACCTGAGATAACTTGTGCCTTTTATCCACAATTACAGTATTCAGTATGATCAACAAGCTGGAGAAGCATTGCAACTGATACATGTTTGGTTTGCAATGCCAAAAAATGCTCTCTTTAAGCAATTTGACTATAAGAAAGCAATTCTGTGAAAGCACATTCTTACAAAACATAAGTGGCTATAAAAAGCATGCCTCTGTTCTTAAATCTACGTCAATTTCACAGTAATATTTCATTCCTCCATGAATATGATGAATGAGTTATAAAAAAAATCTTTAAATTCATCTGTGCCAAAATTTCATTGAGTCAAAATATACTTCAGATTTTTTCAGAGCACTACCAAAAACATAGATCTAAGACTACAATATGTAGACACACTGGAAGTTACAAGTGCCTGATGAGTATGGTATGCTAAAAGCACCTCTTCTCTACTGCACTCAAGATAGCACTTGAAGTAATTCTCATCTGGCTGGCTCTCAAGCATTTGATGCTGTCCTGTTCTGAACTACAGCTGAACAAAAAGCAGAAAGGCTTTTCTCCACATTACATTCCACATTTCTCACATCATATTTTCTATTTCAGGATGCATATAATTCATTAGCCTGGAAGGTAAATCAAAATATAACAAAGAGGAAGCCTTCCAGGTTGATCCAACCTAGTGTGTAGAGCTGATGGGCGTTGCAGCCAATGCACAGATGTGCTGGGGTGTTTCTGCTGTAACGGCTGCATAGCAAGGGACCTCCAAATCACTGGCATCTCAAAAGATGCATTGCATTCTGTGAGCATTAAATCATAACACCACAGGCATCATAAACCATCATCCCTTCTGTGCAAGCAGAGAGAAGACCCATATTGCAAAGAGCTGTGGCTAGGGGAGAGTTAGTGTTCCATCAACACAGCTCTGTGAGGTCTCTTGCCTTCAGTGTATTTGAACTGATACATAGAAAGCAAGCTTTTCCCTTTCTCAGTAATACAATATCTTCAGGTGCCTTGTCAGTTGATAAAATTCCTCATCCATTGCCTTGTAAGCTAATAAAATTCCTCATCCATTGCCTTGGTCCTGTAAAAAAGATTGATATAAAGAAGTATTTGCTGAAAAATGGTGTTGAGTGAGGAAGTTACAGATCTGATGTCTCCTTTATGAGTTGATGCCTAGGTATATCACCAGAAACTGTAGTTATTTTCCATTCACAAAACTCAAATATTTAAAATCTGGTTGTGCATATTTAAGTTAATAACCCCAGCTGCCCTTTGTGTAGGTAAACACCAGCTGCCCCTTGTAGTGACTGGGAACAAATCAGTACTTCTAAAAGGTGATTCCTCTCAGTGCAATACTAGCAATACTCCCTGCTAGAAGATGAAGTGCGAAAATGAAGTGCCTTTTGGAGAGGTATCTGTACCTTTCTACTGCACATAAAGGGATGGCATTTGAGGTCTGTCTTCATGTTTTTGTCAGTGCAGATCCTTAGACGAATGGATATCTCAAAGGCCACAAAAAAGTCAGCTGTGACTGAGAGTTAATAGCAGCATGCAGTGGGCAAAGTGTCTAGTTATTTCTATATCTTCTCCTACTAAAGAAATACAGTTTTATATACAAACATATATCACTAAACACAATGAGATCCATTTTATTAGGCTTAACTGTTTTTTGAAAAATACCTCACTAAACAGAAGAGCTAATTAAATATAAAATTGCTTTCTCGTCTCCTCTCTATTCTTTTTTTTTCCTTCTTTATCTTCTTTTTTTTTTCCTTGTATCATTTTCAAAGGCGAAACATCCAAATGTTGGAAAAGACTGAAATATTAATTTGAGCTGTGCAGCAGTTTCTCAGATATGTTGTAAATCATGTTTATGTGAGCAATAAACATATTTTTCAGCATATTGTAAACTCTCTAATCTGCCACCTAGTTATTACATGTATAGGTGTAAAGCATTCCTCCTTCTCCACAGAAGCAAAATGCCTCCATTGGCAACCACCATGCTAGTGCTCAAGCGAAAAGCATGAATGACATGCAGGGGTGATGTATCTCTCCCAGCGGGCTTCCAGAACAGTGCCCTTTGAAGGAGCGATGTGAAGAAAACAGGGAGAGGAGAGAGCTGGGGAATTTGTCACTAGAAACATGTTCAGTGTGATCTTTACTTGCAGAGCTCCTCCATTAGCCATATGTGTTTGTTTTGGGCCAGATATCAGAAATGTGTGATTTTCAAATATTTGGGCCTTTTCTACTTACTCCTATGTATTCTAATAATGTTGATATTGAAATGTATCTATCATGCATAGTGATAATACTGTTATATCAGGATAGAATTTTTAGGAATTAGTTCTTTTATACAAAGAAAGGAGAGAGTGGAACTAAATCCCCCAAAATCTCTAATCCCGTAACCATGAAGTCATCAGCCATTTATGCCCAGATAAGATTCTCACATCCAAACCACAAGGCTACTAAAACCCCGGGGATTTTCTTATGCCAGATGAATCACAAGCCTGCACTTATCATTCAGGAATGGAAAGAGCCAGTAATGACTGTGTTCAAGCAGTAAACACAAAATAAATTCTCCAAGCTTCTGCACCCGAAGGAGTGCCAATGAGACCAGACTGTATATTTGGCCTTCAGTGTTTGTGTGTATGTGCATGTGTGCACAGTCATCCACTTCTATTTTAAGTAGCAGGTTAATACTATTGTCTCGCATACAAATCCAGAACTAAGTGAGCCAAGGGTAAATAACTGAAAAAAAAAAAAAGAAGTTGTTTACACAGTACTCACAATGTGCTTACTGAGGTATAGTGGGTTTAAAATCCTCTAATAAGGAACATGCTGCGTGCTCTGCTGTTTAAATGTGCTGGAAAGCACACTGCTTCTGTTGTCTGATGAGGTTTCGGCGATGTGAGCTCCGTGCCATTCTGCTGAAGGTGGATAACATGTAAGGCTCTTAGCACAATCCAGTCATACACTGGTAATCACCAGCTTGGAAGCGTGGAGGAGGCAGGGTGCAGAGAAGCAGAAGTTATTGGAAAGTTATACTAATGAGCCCAAAATGGATATAGTTCCATCACCCAAACATATGTACAGCAATTTATGCTGAAAATTTCACCTGATTCAGTGACATTAACCATCCAGTTATTAAAGGTTGACAAGGAAAATAGTCTTACGTGTTTTGATATTTCATGGAAAATTATACCATTCCACAGTGATATGAATTACTTCTGTATCTTCATAGCATATGCAAAGAAGAAAAATGGGAGCAGAGCCTAATCTGCTTTTCTCCTTTTTTTTCTTCTCCTCTGAACTCTGTTTATTTTTAAGAGTCTTTGGTAAGATCTGGGATCCACAAAATGGAATGGGAATTTTGCCACTTATTTCACTGATGCAACGATGTCTTCTTTGAACATGAATTCTTTATAACCATACTAGTTAACAAGTTATAGCCTCTATACACAGTGTATATACCGTGTTCTATTACTGAACATCTATTTGCAGCTTATCTTTTTAGCATGGTAGGGGATGGACAAAGGCTTTTATCTTGGAAGCATCCTTTTACAATAGAATAGCATATAAAGGCCTAGCTCAACACAGACTACCCACGTAGTTTTCAAAAGTATCTGAATACAAAAATAGCAGTTTCAGTACAGGGAGCTGCAGTAGGAAGGTCAAGAGTTCTCCGTTTTAATGAGTAAATCTCTTCATTGTTTGTACATAGGGGGCCTCTCAGAGTCATGACAAACTTTGAAAATGATTGTCTTAAAAGGAAAAAGCAGGAAGTAGAATGAGTTCTGAAGACAACTTGTGATAAAAGTGAGCTCAACTGGGATATTGTTAACCAATGCTGAGGATACAATGTAAATAACTTCTCCAGGTAAGAAACCCTTCCCCAAATGCCTTTGGTCAGCACCTGAACTCAATCCAATCTATCCTGGAGGTCTGAATGTATTATTAAACTCTTCTTAGTTTTTTTTTCTGTTTGTCTGCCACCCTCCTTCTGAATATTAGTCTGAATTTCTAAGTCATTTAGTCTTAGAATCATAGAGGAATCATAGAGGAAATTACAGGACATCGGAATTACACCAGGTCTACTGTAGTCTTATTTTCCAAACCCCAGAGCATCCAGAATCAAGTTTAGCTAGCTCAGGCCATTCAAAATATGTTCAATCAAACACAAGCTCTTTAACAGTAAGTCAGGCGCTCTGCCTCCTCGCAAGAGGTTCCCAAGAAGTGACACAAACTGTCACTAAGAGCAAGGCAAGAAAGGTTTCACAGGCATGCTATGGCACAGGCTCCTTGCTGGCACTGAGGCTGCCAAGATCTGGCAATGACGAAAAGAGTTGCTTCTGGCAAGGGGAGGACAGCTGAATATATAGTCTGGCAACAGGAGGAAGAAGGTGAAGAGATCATAGAGCAACTAGCTTTAGCTAACTTTTAGACAGCCAAGTTCCTAAATTTTAGTTCTTCCTGGGCTTCAGTGTTGTTCAATTGTAAGAAAAAGCTGATAACTCATTTCATCTACAATGAGGAGTCATAAACTGCTTCCATTGCTGGTGCATCACTGTCATTGCAATTCTATGTCTATAGTTAAATACTTGAAATAAATAGAAAAATTAAATCTAAAAGTTCATCCCTCCTGTCTGACTGGGGAGAGGTCTGCTCTGTCCAGTATGGCCCTGCTTCTGGTAACACTTTGCCTGACTGCTCTGTGCTTGGACCAACACCCCACTGGACCTACTGACCTAGCCTTGAGAAAGAGCTACAGACCACCTCATATTTTGTGTTGTTTCATATACCCAAGTTTTGGAAAGGCTGAGGTGTACAGTTTTCACTTGCCCTGTGACACTGAAGAATGACCGAGGAGGATGTAAAAGTGACACCTTTTTCAGGTGACACCTTTTTTCTTTTTCATAGGAAACATCACTGCCACCAATGGTAGCAATTTTAAAGCTTCTGAAATCATTGTGACTCTCTAATTGATGATCCACAGGGATTTCATTGGTTCATGGATTTGATCTTCCATGCATTCACAACAGAGAAACCTGGGTAAATTGGGGTTTCAGAGTGTCCTCAGCACTCCCTGAAGCTGCTTCTGTTCAACTGAACTTCAGCAACATTTTTCCAAAGGTCTTCTTCACATCCACTTGTGTGAGAGGATATGACATTTTCCTTTCTAAAACTTGAACTTTTCCACAGTGTTTTGTGAGGGGAGGCCAATATTAGGAAACCTTCTTAGCTCAAGGTTTGAGATAGTTTTAAGATAGTTATTTAAAATATGTTTGCATATTGTCCTTTCCCTCACTGATTAAAAAAAAACTCGCCACAAAACTCGGAGGAAGTCAGTTAGAAATTCAGAGACTAAAAAGTCCAGGTTTATATGGAATTTTAAACATGCTACTTCTATATATTTTTATTCTCCCTCTTAATGAGCTCATTTTTCAGTGACTGTTCTTATCTGTTATTTCTGAAGGGTCCTTGGCATTCCTTACATTTTTTCCCTTTTGTTTTCAGCTGCTGTGTATTCCCTTTCCTACTTCAATCTTTCATTGAGATGCTAAGCTAACTGATGGATTTTAATTAGGTGACGTTTGTTGCTATGGAGACATGATCGTTTAAATAAAACAGGAGGAAGTTACTTTAAAATCCAAGTGCACTATAAATGGTAGTATTTTAGGTAGGAGGGAGTAGTTTTATCACTGTGGTCATTAACATATTTCTCATGTGTTATGCTAGAAAAAAACTTGGAATAACATCTGTTTCTCACTTCCCAACATAGCACTTGTCTTACAGTCTACCATATTAATTAAATATCTTTTTCACAGTTACACAGCTAAAATTAGCAGTGCCTTGCAAGCACTTCAATTTACATCCTCTTGTAGTCAATGTTGACTTGTTATAAAAATATCTATGCTTTGCATACTTATTTTGGCATTTTGCAATCTGATAACAACAATTTAAAAGCACAAGTTTTTAGCTTTATTCAAGAAAAGGTCAGTGGTTGATCTTCAGAGTGTCCACTCTTGTTAAGTGTTGTCCGAATTCCCCTCCAGGAACTAGATAGAGGTAATGCAGTAGTAATTAGAGAAATACTTAGCAGCATATTAGATTAGATATATACATAGACGGCATGTACCAGTTGCAATAGGTTTCACATATTAACAGCAACATCCATGTACCATTGTTGTGTTTTAATTTAAAGTCATGTAGAATCTTTTAAGTTTTTTAATGCATGACATGGCCAAAGTTGGAGGACAAAGTTTCCTACAACATATATTAAAACAAAATAATATAGTAATACAAAGAATTGTAGGCAATCATATATAGCTATACAGTTATCAAAATCTCTTGCAGACCTTAATGGAATATACGCAGAATTACATAGAGTTTTTGAATCATGCCATGCCTTTTCTCCCTGATATAGAATCTTTTGTATTTTAGAACATCAATGCAATCTTGGTTTCATTTCTGCAGGAGACAAAATTTTTATAAATTCTTTGCAGATTTGCATAAGAACAAGAAGGTTAAAAGATTATTTCCTAGTTAATATAAATAAAATAAAAATTTCACTAATATAAGAGAAAAATTACTTACTATCTTATTGAGGTATGTGTTATCAGGAAAGGAAATAACTTTTGTTTTGTTGAGTAATTGTAACAAAGGAGATAATTACAGTGACTTCATACTGCAGTTGTCTTTTGACCTTGTAAAGTCCTTGCCTTTTTCCTGGACTGTTTTGTCCAGCCCAGACAAAAATTGATTGCAACCAGAAGGGAGGGGGAATGAAACTTTTCCAGTCTGAGCAAGAAACTTTTCCAGTCTGAGCAACAAGAAATGGCCTTGGCTGTGAAGAGCTCCTAGTCCTCTGAACTAATCTAGCAAAACAGTTTCAGTTAGATTCACATTTAGTATGACTATTTTTATACGTATATTAAAAAATGTTTTCTTATTACCATAACATAAACTGCTGTTGAATTATCTAGTACAAAATAAAAGAAAAAAGAAATGCCTCAGTTGAGATACGCCCTTGATGATTTTGACAGCAGTCATCATATACTTCATAGTGTACACAAATACTTCAGTGTTTGGAGGACTCTAAAATAACCTGTGTTTTCATATGTGTCTTCAGTGGGACTGTTCTCATGTATGAAGATTACTTGTGAGCATAAGGATTCTGAAGATCAAACTTTGACTTGAAAATATCCTAAGTATATTGTATGGAATCAGTTCTTATAGGAAAGCTTAAATCTAAAATAAGTCATATTTCATCATTTTCACTTTTTTTTTTTTTCTTTCAAAATCATGTACCAGCAATCTTAACCATTTTCTCTTGGTCGTCTTTAATCCTTAAGTTTCTATTATGTGACCCTCATACACAGAAGAGTCTACACTGGAGGAAGCTGCAGATTGCAGGTATGTGCCCAAAATTTTTTTTCACTGAGGTAGTTTTCCCTAGAAGAATATATTTCTAGGACAACATATTTCTTTCACAAATACAGTCTTTTCTTGTATACGTGGGTAGCCACCAGACTCCTAGAGGTTTGAGTGTGAGTCTGCCAAATGCTACAGCCAGCATAAACCAGGGATAATTAATGATTTACTTTTTTACAAGGGTGGAAGCTTGTAGATGGAGGGTCTGGTCTCACCTCTTGAGTTTGCAGCATTGCTCAGCACATGTCCCACTTCAGCACTGCTTCAAAGATGGTGCTGGTGAGAGTAGCTGCTCACTTCTGTTTCCGTATTGCTAGCAACAAATACTCCTGTGGGAAAGGCAAGATATATTTTCTCCTGCATTTTAAATATTTTCTATTGAAATTTCTATTCAGAGTTTCACTCTATATATCTATGCATCCATCCATATATATCTTTCTCACTGTCTCTTTTCACAGCCAGGTATTTATCTCTCCAAAATATAACATGAAAGAAATCACTTAATTCCATGGCATAATAACATGTCTGTCCATGACTTTCATCAAATTTGATTTAAAACAGAGAAAAATATTTAACTTCGAACCAAAGCCAGGGCTTGACCCCACCCTTCCACCCACAACTCAACCCACCAGCCCTGAGAGAGCCTAAAATAATAACAGAGCAATATGGCAATTCTCTGCAATACGGCCTCTAGGTCAACAGATTCAAACTCTGGTGGATCAAATAAAAATCTGGTCTAAAAGCCCCTGACTGAAACAGTTCTCCCCTGTTTAAAATTCAGACTAGTGCATTCCTCCTTAACGCCTAAGAAGATCTTAGCACTGTCACTGCAGGAAAAGACAGATTTCAGAGATAGCTGGTACTATTCAGGTTTCCTGGTGGGAAATACTGGTTTGTTCAGAGTCACCATTCTGGGCTACCAAATGTGTTCACTTCACTGGCTTCTTTTAGATGATCCCTGAAATACTCTAGCATTGCAGAAGTCAGTACAGAACTCGGGAAGTCACTGAGGTAAAAATTTTGTAAATGGCATTGCTGGCATAACAACAAAAGTTAGCATTTATTTGGTGGATATCTCTCACCAGCTATGCTTGGAGTACCAAAATTGCTTATTCTAGGGTCTTCTTTTCCTCCTCTCTCTCTCTACATAAAACTAGTAAATATACCGAGTGTATTCTTGGAGTATAACTTGCACCTGATAATATTTTTCTGTGTTATTCACCCCTTGTCCAGTAACCTTGGTATCTAGAAGTTGGTTGGCTACAGTACTGCTCATTGCTCTAGAGGCTTTTCTTTTTGGTTTAAGTGCTAACTTTGGGACCAAAAGCTTCTGAAGATCCATCTCTGAGTGGAATTCAGGTGGTGAATCAGCTGTGGAGTACACTTGAAAATGGGAATTAATATGCATATGCCTAAGCAATTTTCCTTAGGTGCCAGAAACAGGCAGAACTCCCCTGAGAAGAGCAATGGAGAGTTGACTATAGCTAGATTGTTTCCAGTCCGGTCAGTGCTCCCTTCGTGCAAAGGCCAACATCTCTCTGCTGAATGCAGCACAGAAAAGCCATATAAATATACAGCTCATCTTTCAGTCCTTCCTTCAGAGCCAGAGGGAGCCTGAAGATTTATTTATCTGCAACACTGACACTCCATTTTATTCCTTATTTTGAGGTCAGTAGAAAATTGCCACCCGCTCTGAATCATAGCGTGCTAAACCTCAAAGCAGTGACACCAAATGGACGACACGGCTTATTTTTCCAGAGAGAAATGGAAGAATAGGTTGTCAGAGAAAGTGTTGCAGATATGACTCTTCTAATATTTTGTTCTGATTGGAAGAAAATGGTGTCCATAGTTAATCCTTGCTTCCATTAATAATAATAATAAAAAACGTTAATGGTACTTTGCAGCAAAAAGGCATTACCCACTGGTAATGACAGGGTTCTGCTGGACAACAGCTCTGGCAAAGCTCCAAAATGCAGCTGATTGATAAAGTTCTGGTTCTTCACCCATGTCAGAGGCTTAGTAGGTAGGTTTTAATGCATTGAATCTCAAATCTTCTGTGAGACATTGCGAATATACAGACACTGGAAAATACACTTAGGATCTATTTAGGGAAAACTTCTATAGAATAAAAACACAACAAGAAAGATTTCCAGCAAACACTGGCCTTTACTCAAAAGGTGGTTGCTGTCATGCATGGTGGTTTCATTGTGTGCTGTCATGCATTTTCCTGTTGCCTTGGAAAAGACTGGCCAATTACAGTGGAGTGATATTTCTGCAGAATATCCCTCTGTGCTTGCATTTACTGTGTGAAATATGGTAGGCACATAAACATTTCATTTTGATTAAGTGGTGTGATATTTGGAATTAAGACCATGCCTGCACCGATAGTATCTGTCAGATCAAACACAGAGAAATTCAAAGGAGAGCACTACATATCAAAGCTAGAAGTTTACTTCTGACT
>JAVCKT010010740.1:0-25642 GCA_032273925.1 Rhynchotus rufescens
TAAGACTGGAACCTAACAATTAGCTTTCACTTGGAGGGGAGGAGGAAAGGGAAATTATGAAGCATGCTGCAAAATACACTTTAGTGAGCAAAATAATGGGAGACTTATGAAAAATACAATCATTTTAGCAAACCTTATATACAAGGAATAATAATCAGTTCTCCATAGCATTAACCAGAAGGAGCACTTAAAATTTTTGACATCCCTAATCCTGGAGCCTGGGGAGCACTACAGAACATTTGCATTAAATTACTCCTCATTTTCCCAGCCCTGTCTGCCCCTTCCATAGGCTTTGCTGCCAGCATTTGTGAATTTGGCAGAAACCTCCAGATTTCATAGCTAATATTGTCATCTCCTGCCAGGAACATCAGAGTAAGGTACATTATATGCTGCATGACAATTAAGGGTTGGGGGATGTGGTGCCAATTTTGCATGTGGCACCCAGGTGCTGTCATTTGTACGGAATTAGTGAAATATTAAAGGAGTTATTTACGTGCATCATTTTTTGTGTGTTTGTGTGGGAGTTCAGGTGAGTTCCTGCAGGAAGGAGGTGAGCCTGTGGTTTTTGAGGATTGTGGTGGGAGGATTCCCTGTCTCCAAGCCCTGTGCAACTGGCTGTGCACTGTGCAGTGCTTCCCTTGCTCGTACAGCTGGGATGGCCAAGTGACACGTTCTGCTTGTTGCTTTATGTGTCTGTCCAAGAACTACACCAGCACATGCTGGTATAGCATATTAACAGCAAGTAGGTCTGCAAATAGGGTGTTTTGTTATTTTTTTGTTAATCCATGTAAGCATGCTGAGCAGAAAGTGACGTAGTCAAAGCCCCTAGTTAATTTTGGAGAATGACATGCTTGTATAAATGCGTTTAAATGGAAAAATTTATCAGCATGCTTTATTATAAAAAATAGAAATTATAGAAATATACAAATACATTGTAAAGTAGGAGAGGATGTTGTGAGGGTAAGTTGATTATAAGAATGTCAGCATCATCAGAGGGATGGAGGGGGCTGCTTTTTGAAAACCCCGGGGAAACTGAGATGTGAGAGGCTCGGGACCAAAGCTCGTCATGCCAAGCAGTGTGCTGCAAGCACGGAGCCTTTACCTGTCTATTAAATTAGCGGAGGTAATAGCATGTTTCTTTGCAGGGTTATAATTAGGGAGGACACCTCTAGGAAAGAGTAAGACTTAGAACACCTGCGTTGGGTTTTCTAAGACTGAGAGCAACAAATGCAGTTAAGCAAGTGGATGGGATTAGCACTGCCTGGGAAATACAGCTGGTATCCTGAGTGAAAGAAAAGTTTCACATCAAGTTGGTCTGGTTTTTCTTCGCCAAAGAGGAAAAACACCAAAACAAGTGAGCAAAAGCCTTTTGGAAGTATCACTGCTGTTTTAGTCATGTGAAATGCTGCGGTTTAAAAATTAAATCCTTTGGCATTATTTAACTCAATATTGTTCAAGTTAAAATATTGCTGCGTTTTGACATTACTGAAATCAAGCTTAAGCAGAAATACATGCTGTCCTGATGAAAGCTCATGAAATTGCCTTTTCTGTCAGAAAGCAATTCTGTTGGAAACCACTTGGTCAGCTCTCTTCCAGGACTGTGCTAGCTGTGCATTACTGGTTCTCTTCCAGACATTCTCCTAGACCTGTGATTTCTTCTTTTGGATCTGCAGAGTGGTCAAGGTACTTGCTGGCACATGTATCTAAGCACAATGTGGTTTGACAGGTTCAAAAACTGTTGCCTGCTCTGGGCTCTGTGTGTTGCTTCCTCCACTGGTCTGGCTGTGCCAGCTGCTTGTGTTGGTGCACCCATAGATTTATTGCTCCAATATATTCAATAAAACCACTGTGTGCACCACTTGTGTGTTTTTGTGGGCTGTCTCTTGAAGCCCTAAGCCATGCAAAGTGCTGCTGGGCTGTTAGCAAACAGCGTAGTTTTCCAGCGTGTGGGTGGGAAGAAAGTTAATATTTTAGCAGTTGCCTGAGGCTTTCACTACTCTAATGCTGATCCTTCTCCATATTTAGGGTTTTGATCAAATAGAGGACATTGATCCTAATACTTTTACATCCTGTGTTGAAATGATGCCCTAAAGTAGGCACTTTTGGGGGGAAGAACTTTAAACTGCTCTAACTATCTCCATAGCCCTGGCACACAGCTCCTGTCTTTAAACTAGATGTAGGACTTAGTGAGGAGACATATTTGGCATGTTTTATGCAGCAGGTTGGACTAGATGATCATTGTGTTTCCTTTTGACTTGAAAATCTATGAAGTCTTAGGAGTGTAAAATTCTGGAGAGATTTACACTTTCTGCTTTGGAAGTATTCCCAGCGATAGTATCACTGTTATATTAAAAGGGATCCAAAGTTGTCTGTCTCAGGAGCCACAAGCTTTACATAACACAAGACTTAAATCTGCTGAAAAGCCCTCTATGTAGCAATTTAGGGGGAGGGAAATTAAAAGTATAAGCTGAAAGTTGGCTTCTGAGCAGTAAGGATCTATTGATTTGCCACAGAGCTTGCAAAAGCAACAGGACTTCTTAGCAAAAGGACTAACCCCAAGGTATTCTATGTTCTCCACTGATCCCAGGCCTTTAAGGAGACCCTCTGCAGGGCCATTCCCACCTAGCTATTAGAGCTCCTTATTGTGCACATGAATCTGAAGTACAGAGTAAGGACCCAGGTGGGGTTCTGCTTTGAAAGGTGGGGAAACTGCCATGGGAAAGATGACTTTTTTCCCCCATCTGTATTTCTTAGCTTTTACCAAAGTGATGGGTAGTGAGATGGGATCACCATGGTGCCCAGTACGTGCAGCTGAAAGCTGTGCTAGTCAAGGCAGCTTTTCCCCCTTTGTCCGCGGGCTTTTATGTGCAAGGGTAGGTAGACTTTATACTGAAATGGGTTTCTGGAAGGGATGTGGGAAAGGGAACTCCTTTGCTGTACAGCAGGAAGAGAGGCCGGGGATGAGGGAACCAGTCTGGCTAGAGCATCTTGGTAATGAGGCTAGTAGCTTGAAAGGGCCTTATCTATGTGATGTTGGCTCTCTGGTGTGCTCAGTGCCTTGTAGCTGGGCACACTGTCACTCCGGTGCAGGAGATGTGGGAAGGGAAGTGCTCGGTGACAGGAGAAGGCTTCCTGGGTTGCCAGATGTCTCCCCAGTGTGATTGATGACTCTGCCCAAGCAACCTTTAAAGAGTGAAGCAGTGAAGTTACCATCAAATTGCATTGCCGGAGGACATCCTCATGACAGTGAGTGTAGAGAGAGCAGGAGGAAGAAAAATAAAATGTTGAAATCCTAGGTAAAAAAGAAACATCCTTTCCCGTTTAGAGGGATTAAAGAAAAGCCTCTGTGGTCTTTGTAGAAGTGGAGAATATTGCCTGTGGAGCTGCTGGTGTTTCATTACCAATTAAATGCAGCATCTTACTTCAAAGAAGAAACAAAAGATATCCTCTGTTCTTACAAGGGGTAATTGTTTTTTTTCTGTTAGCCTGCATTTATACCTGGGAGACTCTTGTTGAGCCATGGCACTTGTAACGTTTCAGTTAGTGGGTTTTTTTATGCCAAATACAGTAGGAAATGCATCTGGGGCATTACTGTTTTCTTCATTACATGCTATGACTTCTTTTTGTATAGATGACTATCATGCTGTTAGTGCATGGAAACGAGTAGAGACGTTCCTTCAAGTACTGTTTTTAATATTTTGAAAAGGAATGGAGAGAATTGGGAGGAGAGTTTAAGAAGGGAATTATAGGATGTGAACATGCTGGCAATGGGCAGAAAAAAAGGAATCCTTATCATGCCTTGATTCTAAAACATAACAGTCCAAGGAGAGACTTTAGTAGGGTTTGGATCAAGCCACACTAAGGTAAATATTCTTTTCAGTGTAAAGATACAGATATTTGCAATGATTGTGTTTTTTTCTGTTTTTCCATAGTCATGTCCTGCAATCTGTGCTCCTGTTCTAGGTATTCTTCCTGTTTCTCTGTGCAGAAAGTATCACACACACTCAGTTCCACTGTGCATTTGAGTAAAAAGCCTATTTTATGTGTGTACTGTTATCCTCAGTAAACTGACAGATGTTAGAATACTTATTACTCTCACAATTTTGTGATTTTTTTCTCTTAAAAATGTCCTTGTAGTAATAATTTACTGGGTTTGTGATCAAAACCCTATTACAATTTCTGGAGAGATTCAAAATTGAGCCCCAAAACTTGGGGAAGTTCTGGAGAGCTCTCTGTACAAAAGCAGCTGCAGCAGAGAAGGTTGCAGGGAGCCTCGTGGCTTTTCCCTGTGTTCCCTCCCAGCGTCTCTCCCTTTCCGCAGTCAAGTCACAGCCTCTGCTGCTGCTTCTGCCATCCCAAAGTGCTTTCCTCTAGCTCTCTGCCTCATTGATTCTCCATCTGTTTTAATCTGAACAGCTTTCTGGTGACCTATGTTCACATCTGGTGTAAATATGCTACTATTCAGTGTTTTTATTCTGTCGGTTGCCATTTCAGGGGATGATTTACTGCAGCGGAGGCAGTGTGCTGTGTAAAAGGGAGAAAATCTAAACGGGGCCCCAAGGAATTCTCCTCTTGCCTCCCTGGGATTAGGGAAGCATGAGGCTGTAGGTATGCAGGCTGCTGGGACAGTGCTGGAAATGTGTGGCCCTGATTCCCAGGTCAATGAAGGAGGTGGGGAAAGGGGAGGCAGAGGAGGAATCTCTTACCTGCATTTCCTCTAATTTCAACCCAGAAAGAATTTGCTGGCAAAGTGATGTTTGGAAATGGATGTGAATATAGACCAGGTGGTTAATTTGCTCACATTAGTTGGCATGTTTAACAAAGCAGGGTGCAGTGAGCAGTCCAGTCTGTAGAAGAACCTTTCTCTTGCTGTTCAGCGTCACTGCACAGCTCTGCTTTCCTTTTGTAGACTTTTCTTTCATCTCCGAGCACAAGGTAAAGAAAATAGCATGTGGATGAGAAGTGACATATCCAAGCAGCTATCTGTGTCTATTATGACATGAATTTGTGCAGAAGAAAAGGATGCATCATCATGCTTTGATGGCAAGCAAGTCGGAAGCAATTATCCTTGGCTCTCAGAGAGAGGAGGGGATCACTTACAGTACTTGAATGTAAGAAGATTTGTCCGTTGGCCTAGGGAATAATAATCTTCTCTGTAGGCTTGTGATACTACCATTTCTTTCCACCCCACTGAGTGCAAGGTGTTCCTGGGGTACGAATGCAGCTCTGTGCTAAGGAAATAAGGGGATAAGCTGTGGTGAGGCTTCTCGTTAAATATCACTGGATTTCGGTTTTACTGGTGATCAGGTTTTGATCTTCATAATGCATCATCCACACTCTAAAAGATTATTAAAGCAGATTGCTTTCCTTGTGGTTTTGGCAACTAGAAATTGTATTAGTGTGGTTGTTCATAGAGTGACTGCTCATATCTGAGTAAATGTACATAGAATAATTTTGGACTGGTGTGCTCTATAATCTTATTACCTGGATAGCGAAGCACCTTCATTCATAGGTGCTGTGGGGAAATCGTGGTATATTTGACATAAGTGGTAGACTTTTGGGTCAGTGATTATTCTCTAGTCTGTGTGGACATGAGAGACTTGGCCATGGAAAATTACAGGGCACCCACAGCCTCTATTGGCTTTGGACAGAATAGCAAATGCTCAGCTCTGTATGCAACAGCTTAATAGTTGCACTGCACATGTAGGAAGGAAAGCACTTTATTTTCTGGCAATTGTTAATGAGTAGAGGACTAAAATCTAGATAAATACTGCTTATATACTACACATCATAGTAGGAAGAAAACATATTGCGATTGGGCAATAAACAGCGTGTCAAAATTGAAATTGATATTAAGAAGCAGAGCCAAATGTAAATCTCATCTGTTAATAGCATTTGCACATGAAAACAACCTTGTTCTTTTACTGATTCTCTTCCTGTGTGACTCTGTACTTGTTTGCCCTTTTCAGATGGCATTAAAGAAATCTTTCTTAGTTGTAGTATTTGCAGAGGCCAGGTGAAAGAGCACCCTATACTGCTCAGAAAATAGTAATGTATTATTAATTGAACAAAATGGACTTGCTGCTTAGCCTATACTAACAAATACGACAGGAAAAGTTAATATCTGCTCTGTTAAGTTTTATGTATTATTTTTTATTAGCCTTTTTGTACTGGCCCCAGCAGGCAGCAGATAGGGCGGTACCTCCCCAGCCTGTTGCTGCAGCCTATTCGAGTCTGTCTTCCTCAGCTGGCTGTAACCTTCATGCCTGCCCGGCCACTGGGGCTCCTTGTGTTTCTCTTGTGCCTTGGAGTCTCCTGCAGAGATGTTCCTGCAGCTTTGCTCTGCCTCCAATCAGGGCAAATCTGGCTAATCTATGACAGTGCAATTTGTGGTTTGTGTCCTGCGAGCAGAAATAGCCTACAATTTCCTCAGAGCCTTGATTCATTGAGTTTTTTCTTTCATCTTTTAAACAGTCTTTCAATAGTTGAAGAGTAACTTAAGTTTTCCACCTTGTTCAGTGCAATTGCCCTCTTTCTGTTGCTATTATATGAAAGACCTACCAAGGGATAGCATTATCCTGGCTTACGCTATGCCTATCAGAATTACAGGAATCAGCAGGGAAGCTGCAAACCCTGTGCTCAAAGGAAGCTAACGATGGAAAAAATACCCGTAATGTCTCTCTTTTGGTGTCAGTCCTGTAGCACTTGTTGTCTGCCAGGCACAATGGACCATCTGGTAGGCGAGAGCCCTTCAGTTCGAGGAGCTGAAATTGCATTAGCTGGGCTCCCATAAAGAGCAGGATTAGAATGACAGACCTCTCCACTGGAATATTTGCGTTTGACAAGTTTATTCAAAAGCAACAAGGGGTGTCGCGGCCAAACTTCCCCGCTTCTCGTGCGGGGAGCGCTTCTGTGCCCGTTGTGACAAGGGAGCTGGTTAATTGAGTTGCGTTTTGGAGCTGTCTGCTGTAGGTAGATACAATGGAAGAAGACAAAGGGCAAGTCCAATTCATTGCTATCAAGCTGCATTTCTTCCAGCAGGTAACAGCAACATAATTACTGCATGTCTAAACCAGGTGTGTTGTACACAGAATTGACTAATTTATGCTTGGGATGGGTTCACTTTTCTTTAGGACGCAACAGGGAACCCTGAGTATAATGGGGAATACAAACTAAGGAGGATAATGGAGAAAGAAGGTGTCCTGCAATACCTCCAGTGTTGGTGCATTACATCTGTGTTCTTGAATTTGCTGGGAGTGTTCCTTTAAGCATAATAAAAGTATAGCTTATGATATAGCCTTAGAGAAATGGGGTCAGGTGAATCAGAGGCAGTTTTCTAGCTGTGCTTGCTTTTCATCTGTAGACCTAAAGTTCAAATCACAATTTAAAAAAAAAAAAGTGGTTTTCATTGGTAACTGCTGCAAACATACCATGTGATTCCATGCCTTGTCCCCTTTGCAGGCTTTCAAGTCAGGTTTTTCTTTGCAAAGCTGGATGTAGGCAGCTTGCTGCTGGAGTTCAAAATGTGGTTCTGATCTTGCATCTCCAGCTGATGCTTTTTTGGTGGTGGCTTTAAGGATTAGCAAATGGGAGCTCTTGATGTTGTGTTGGTATAATAGTGATCTGTGTTTTCTTGGTGGTCTGTGCAGCCACCCAAGGCTGCAGCTCGAGTGCCTTGTTCTCCCACAAAGTGAGAAGCATGTCCAGAATCATGTCCCCTGTGAAGGACAGAATCATGTCTGAGTTGTAGCTCAGACCAAGATCCTGTTGCAGGGGATACAGGAGAAAAAACTCACTGTCTTCTAGAGCATATAGCAGTGCTTGAAGCATGACACTGAAGTAATGTGAAGGAAACCATTTAACTTGTCTCAAATACTTGATGTGACACTGGGAATGTTTTATCTGCTCATTTTGTCAAAAAATGGTACAACAAAATGTTTCAACTTTTCCTGATGTTCTTGCCCCAACATATTTCAAAGCTGCAGAAAATGCTTTGTTGGTTTTTGCTGTCCCAGTCTACTTCCTAAAATAGTAATGTTGATCACTAGAGGAAAATTCACATCTCATTTTTTAATATAATATTCTCTAAGTTATGCATAACAGACCACAACAAATGATCTTAACAGAATATAGTAGTTTTATTTCTGCTTTCTGAAGTCTCACTCATCTTTGTGCTTGGCTATGGAGTCTCTGCTCTTCATCTTTATTAGTTCCAAATGGGCTCCTGCTTTCCCATCAATGAGGTTTAAATGGTGACCTATCACAAAGATATTGACTGACTTATTTACTCCCAAGGCTTTTCACAGGCAGCAGGATTGATATCAATTACTCAACAGAAATTTTCTCCCTGACAAAGTTTTCCCTTGGTATTTTAACTAAAGCAAGAGTTTTAAACACACTGCTCTCTCTGTATTTATACCTGCATTGAGTTAGGGATAGCTAATAACGAGTTAAATAGTCCTTTAGCTGTTCAGACTTTAATGTGTGGTTGCACTAAATTTTAGAATAAATTAATACTGTGAAGGTTAAGGTGTAGCCATCTGCTTGTAGTCTGTCAGTCGGACAGCTCCCGGTGGAAACTTGAGCCACCAAGGTGACGGTGTAGGTACTTCTGTGGCCACTTGTGTTTTTATAGCTGGCACTTGATGCTATTTCCAGGGAAATGGGCTTTTTTGTCTCTAGCAGTGCAGGGAATTTGTGCATGTGTCCCTCTGAACTGTCCGATTCTGCTGGCAGCATCTGGGATGTGGGATAGGGCAGTGGAAGCCACAGAAGCCAACTGAGAAAGCAAATCTAGGGCACAGGAAGGCAGCAAATAAGAAGCCACTTGCCAAGCAGACATGCAGTTTAAAAATAAATGGGCTGGGATCCTGGCTACATTGCAGATGAGGGTTTGAAGAGGATCAGGTTTTCACCCTTGTATGTTGGCAGGAGAATTCTCTGTAGTCTAAGCTGACTAGAACAAGCAACAAAAAAGAAAAAATGCTCTTCGTTATCCTCTAACAATTTTTCGTGAGGATGGAAACAAATGCAGTATATTAGTAAAACAAGAGTTACATATCAGGAAACACTGATGTGGTTGTATTGGAAGGGAAATGAAACAGCCTGCAGTGTTGACATGCTATCAGTGGTGCCAAATATAAAACTACTACATGTGCAACACTTGTGTAATACTTAGCCCAAGCAAGCTTGACTTTATTTTCCCTTCTTCCCACTCCTCCTCTATCTCAAGTCATCTCTGTTGTGGTTGTGCTTCCCCTAATGCTACTTGTTTGGCATCACCAAGTTCTTAAATTCTTTACCTGTTGGTTCAGAAGAGATTGCAAATGCTTTCCTGTCTTTCTACAGGAAAATAAATTGGAACTGCAATCTCATCTCTTCAGGAACTTTTCTACTGCTGTATGCCCACACCAAAACTTATTGTGTCTGGCTTTCTGGGTTCCAGTTACTTCTGGGAAAAAAAGTAGTAAAATGAGGAGTTTCACTGACATCTGACCAAATATTTTCTTATTCTCCATCTGCTCAGTGTAATATTTGTTCTCGTTGCTACATGGCCTTTATTTCTGTAGCCAGTGGATGCAATAAGGGATTTCTAATGCCACTGCGGGCAGAAGTGAACATAACCATCTCATTAGCGTTATAGTTTTATTTTTCACAACTTCTGTTGTCTCCTCTAATGCAGCTCAACTTCTTCAGATTTTTAACTCGTGACCTGTGGGAGCTGGAAACATCATTGCAGTCAGTATAAACCTCTTTCCAGAGTTTGATCCTTTGATTTTTGTATATTAGCTCTGATTTTGTGGAAGTCCCTAATGAGAAGCTTGCTGTTGTCAAAGCACTAAAAGGGCAAACAGAACAAAAGGACCATGTTGGTGGACTAGTGAGCTAGATGAGTTGCAGCTCATCATGCATAAAAATGATTGCAGAGAGAGGACTTAGACTAGAGGAACTCTTGCTTTTTAAGTCTGTATTTTGTTCTACTGTGTATCTGGTTAAAAATCAAAGTGGTTGATTCAACACTTTATTAAAAGGTTCCTCTGGAAAGTAGTGGAAAACTGGATTAGCACAGGGTATTACTTCATATGTAAAACAGCTGCTAAGTGGACAGGGCAGATTTGATGAGTTGATGCATTTGATTGTTTTCCTGTAAGACTTTACTAGAGATTCTTCCCCCAAATAAACTTGCAGTCTTTCACTGTGTCAGCGTGTGCCTGGATTTCCTTGGGCAGCCTAGAAACAACTTTTTGTCAGAAAGATAGTAGTATCTTACTCTTAAACTTGTGAAACTTATGCCTTGTAGATTGAGTCTTGCTCTGCTATGCAGCATCTTTGTGTGGTAGAGAAAATTAGATTTGAAGACTGTGAAAGTAATAGAATTGGCCTTGAGTTAAAATGAGGCTTCTTGCGAGACTGTTATGGCTTTATTTTAAACTGATGTGCAGGCAGGAAGAATAAGAAAAAGCTGACAAAGGGTCAGACTTTTTAGAAACTTTCAGGTTTTTGATGTGATGTCATCTCTTGCATGTTCCTCAGCTCCACAAAGATCCAGTGCTCCTCGGGATTTTGGAGCTGGCCCATCTAGGATCTCAAGCCTGGCTGTGCCATCTCCACCTCTAGGGCAATACAAAGTAAGAATAAAACCCAAGCTGAAGCACTTGTACAACAGAGCTCAGCTGCTGTGCTTCACTTTGGCTCTTTTCCTAGTCTTGTGTCTTCTAAGAGAACTGACAGTGAATAGCTGTTTCTTTATAATGGAATACTACTTTACTGATTAATATTAGCTGGACACTCACTGTAATTACTGCTTCCCTTAGTTGTTCTAATTATAATAATCGGAAGTGCTACTTAGGCTAAATATTTTGGATGAGTTTAGTGGTGGTTTTGCATCTTGATTCTGCACGTGGGGTATAACATGTGGCTCCTGGGAGAGAGGAAAACAAAGTTATTTCAGAACTCAAGACACTTGCATTTGAATGATAAGATATGTCAGTACAAAAGGTGTAATGCCAAGGGTTTACCGAAGCCAGGAACTCCAGAACCTCAGCCTGGAGGAGAGGCTGCAGTGAGCAGGAATAACTCCGGGTGAAGGGGAGCTCTGTGTAGTGCAATTGAGTACATTGGTGCTTGCTTACTTCTGGAGCAATTAAGTCTAATACACCTTAACACAGAGTTCATAGTGTTCATATTCGCTTAATGTGTTTGTGGGAAGTGTGAAAATACTCTCACAGGATTTCTGTTGTCTGGCAGTTGAATTAAGCATTTTGGCATGCAATTAATGATGGACACCAAGCAAGAATAAAGTAAAGGTTCAGTAATGTCCAGTAGATGTTACTAGCTAGTACTCAGTCAGCTCGACTTCATTTCCCCATCTGAGCATTTCCAGTGCTGGGTTTAAACTTTCCCAGCTTAAATGCCTCCCTTCTCACAGAGCAAGTTTTAAGAGCAGTGGATATTCTTGATTGTTTAGCAAGATAATTCCCTTAATGGTGTGGGAAAAAACTCAAAACATGTTTTTCTGAACTGATACTACAAAAGTAGGAATGATGTTATTAAAATGCAAAGTGAATTTTCTCTTTTTTATACTAATGAGTACCAAAAACATTGAACCAGGAGCTGCTGAACCTGCTGGTTGTGTGCTACATGGGACTTAAACATTAGCCTCAGATGATGCTGAGATGTTAACCTAAAGCTGTAGGGTAAAGCCTTCATTTAATTTTTCATAGATTCATAAAACCTTTTTAGACTTTGGTTTTTTTTTAGAACTTGGAAATAATTTATTTTTATTTACTTAAGGGAAAATGTGGCTTCTAGGGAAAAATAACGCAGCTTTAAAATGCTCATGTTTCATAATATGTAGTAAGACATGGATTTTTGATTCTGAAAAAGGGTCTCTCTACAGTATTTAAAAGAGAAATTGCAATTCTGACTTTGTGTAATGCCATTTTATTACGAAGTGTATTACTTTGTTTCCACACTTGCAAACTGAAATTCTTGTTTAGGAGATGAAAGACTGTCAAAATATAAAGTGCCTGTATAATTTAGGTTGCCTCATACCTATATTATCCCAGAATTCAGCCCCAGATGTGAAGTATTGATTTAAAAAAAGGCATTTCCATATTTTAAAGCTGCTTGATATTGAACATGATCAGAACCCCAATCATTTTCAAATAGAAGTACCTTTAAAAAAATGAAGCACTTGAATAATTTTAAATTGCTTTACCCTGTACAAGCACAGAACCGCAATCACTTCCAGACTGAAGTATTTATGAAAAAGATTGAACTGCTCCAGTAACTTTAAATTGCAATGTACAATGAAAAGCACCTTAAGATTATTGCATACTTGAATTTGTTCTTTGATTTCTTATTTTATGGACAAGTTTGAGAGGCTTAATCAAAATGCACAAAATTCAGAATTCAAAATTGTGCAAACAAATTAACACTAGTTAAAAATAATAGTAGAATGCTCTATGATCAACTACATACACAGTTGTGTAGGAAGGTCTTAGTGTTTTGATTATTGTGTGTAGCTTGATTAAAAATATGATTAAAATATTTACTTCTGAAATAACTTGAGCTCTAACAGGAAACAGACTTCAGGTGGCTGCAAATCTCTTAGGTTAGACATCTGTATCAGGTCAATTTAGGCACGTGCATATAAATGTAGGTTGCAAGATTGAGAGCGGGATGTAGAGTCAGCTTTTCACCCCACTTGGTGATATGGCTTAGGTTATTGCTTATCTTTAGACTTTGCATGTCATGTGCAGCATAACGGACTTGGTAAATACAAGTAACTAGTATTGCTAAAGGCACTGGAACTATAATGTGGGGAGAGAAGTTTTTTATTAACATGTGAAACCTCCTATCTGCCCCAGAAACCCATCCTCTTAACTCAATCTGTGGATTTCCAAAACAGTGGTAGTGTGTGCTAGAGGTTGGATTATGGAGTTTAGTTCCTGCATGTAACCACTGTTTTCTAAATAGTTAAAAAGACGAATCGAAAATTGAACTTACAAAATTTGCTTACAAAAACTTAAAAAAAAAAAAAAAAACTTACTAAAACAATTTCCTATTGTTTAGTGCTACTACTTTTCCAAATAAGAGGGTTGCTACATGGATTATTTCAAAACAGGCAGGATTGCAGTATAGAAACACCTGATTCCATAGATCACATGCAACTTCCAAAGTTATGTGGGTCCTTACAGCTCAGGATTAATTTTTGTCTTGTTATGTGTTTAAAAAGGGGGAAAAAGTTTCAATGGGTTTACCTAAGTCATCCAGAACTTTCTGTGCTCCTGAAAAATTTAAGTGTATAATTTCAGGATTTGCCAGTGGCAGCAGCCTTCTTCGGTAGGAAGAAAAACTGAAAACCTTTCAAGTACTCAGCAAATCTCATGCTCAAAATGTCAAAAATTTCTTTGACATACGAGGTCATTGACTCTTTTACATAAAAGATTTACTTTAGGTTTTAAATGGCTAGCAATTATAGCAGATAAGGTTATAGACCAAGGTCTTAATTTCATATTATTTATATTCTAATTAATTTACCAGACAGTGGGTTCTGTTGCTTTCCTTAATCAATGTTGATCTTCAACAGCTATCATGTTCCTTGCAATAATGGGTTTTATTTCTTTGGAAAGGTCGTTTGGGATGTAATGTTGTTAACACCAGGGGAGTCTGTAAGCTTTAGTGATTGTGCTCTATTGTGATGTTCTCAGAAATATTCAACTACTTGCTGTCTCTTCCCTATAGCATGTTTTCTATAAAGTTGGTACAAGTTGTTTAATATTTTTGACTGTATTGTAATTCTTTAAAAAAAAAAAAAAAAACTTCAAGTCAATAGACTTCACTGACAAAAGACTTTTTCCTTTCCCACACATTTATATGTTGGTGGCCCCTCCATAAAAGCTTAACACACTTTCCCTTGTGCAAAGGCAACACAGTATTGGGCAGTATTAAAATATTTAAACACATTTCTATTTTAATAAGCCTCAAAATTACTTTAGTATAATTATGTAAGTCAGCTCAGTGTAGTGGTTTTCTGTAATCTAGAGAAGTGTCCCATAGAAAAGCCTGCCCAGGCAAGTGAAAGCTAATCTACTTCCATTTTCCTTTCTGGAACTTCTATGGGTTGAGATGGTCATGTAGTAGATATGTCGAAGTGTGGTGTATAGGGCAAAAATGTGGTCATTTCCAATGACCACAATGGCTACACGTAATTTAAACTTGTATTAACTTTGACGGGAGGCTTACTAGCTGGTTATTCCCTTTAGCATGTTCTAAAGTTTGCCCCTACCCTGCAAGCAAAAATTAGTAGGCAAATGCGCATTCTCTGCTTTGCTTTTTATTTCATAGCATTTGCTGGTTTGAGACAAAATCTTTCTAGAAGAGCTTAATTTATCTTGCATCCTGAAATAATTCATGCTCTTAAGCTCACTCAACTGGATTTAGAAAAAAAAAAAGAAATGAAAATTAAACCTGGTTGCATGTATGTTGGTCTTCAGTTACTCAAATAGTAAATAGGACAGACAATTCTTTATCCATTGAGGAGTTTGCTTTTGAGACAGAAATTCTTTTCTGAGGATTTATCTCGTCCTTGCTAAAGAATATTTTATAAGGCAAGGTTATACACAAGTGCCCCTAAGAAGGGGTCCTATCTATTACAGCTTGCTCTCCCTAACGAAGAGATTGTGGGGGCATAATGTAGCCAGAAAGCAAGCTCATGTTGGCTTTGGTATGATTTGGAATGAATAGTAGCTCTAAAGAAGTACTGATGTCACCTGAAATCCTGCGTTTGTCCCAGTTGTGTTACTGGAGATCACAGAACAGTAGGTCTCAATGGTGCTCTGGTACCTGAACTTGCAGAAATGCATCTGTAGTTAGTAGCTAACTCCTTTTCACCTTGAGCTTTCCATGGCAAAAGACAGATGTGCAATTTTATACTAAGTTCAGTTTTGTGGTGTAGTAGTAATTGCTTTATTTCATAACATTGTGGAGTATAAAAACTATACGTGGAAGGTTGTACTTTTTTTGATAATGATCAGGCTATTGGGAAATTAAACATATATCATATTCTGTGTAGTTTCAAGACATCCTATCTGAAAATGCTTCTCTACTGTAAGAAATATGACTTTAATTTTTTTCTAATGGCTTTTGCCACATCAGTATTTTCATGTGTGGAAGAATGAGTTTGCCCCCATGCAACTACATGTGAAGAGCTATAAATATGTTTTAAAAGTTGTGAATATATTTCCTTTTTTAAAATAGAGGGCCATGCTTTCATTCATCCAAGTGTTAAATGAAGTCATTACAGTTGGAAAACAGGATAACCTGTTCAGTTCGCTACGTGATAAATAACTAAAATGTTTGGTATAAACAGATCTTCAGACTTAGTTATTGCTGTAAAGCAGGAAAGGTTTTGGCTATTCTCTTGCAGTAAAACCAGAACAAGGCTTTGAGTTTCAGTGTTTCTTCTTTATGCCTCTCCTGCTGGTAGAGTAGTGCTACTGAATGGCTCATTTAGGTTATTCTGTGCCCTGTAAAATTAATTTATTATGCAGCTTCTCTAAATAGGCTTACCAGTTGCAGTCTCATTCCAGTGGTGCATGTGTTCCAGAAAAATATGATTATTTTTTCACAATGGCTAGGAATAAAAAACAACCTTGGGGTCCAACCCATCCTGTGTTTGAGGAGTCTTGCTTGTTAAATGGTTCAATTAATCATGAGGGATACATGTTTATTTGGTAAATAGTTGAATAATTTAAAGTATTCCTCCTTTTAACAAGACAAAACACATTTGGGCCCTCTGTTATTAACCATTAAAATACTCAAAGAACAGGGATAGTTGTCTAGATTAAAGTGTGGACCATGTACAGTAATAAATGCAACAGTAAGCTGATGCTGTGCTCTGAGCCATAAGGTCCTAAGCCTGGAAATTCATTTTCTCCAGGCAAATCCTGAGTATCAACTGCTAAGATGCAGTGAGTAGCCAGGTTGAGCTGGGGTTTGGTGCTGTAAGAGGGGTCTGTTGCTTGTCAGCAGAGCTGGAGTTGTCATGCATAGTTCTGGTTTAAGGAAGTAGTATCACCATATACTCGAGCTGTCATGAATTTGTTCATGCATGTTGCATATATGCCTGTATACGCAGGCGTGATGAGAGGTCTCTAGGACGACTGAAAAGATGAGTTGTGTAGGAAGAGAATAGCAGACGTTGGTCTGTTCAGCTTAGCAAGTTGCAGGCTGAGACTTAGGAAGGTTTAAAGTCAGAGGACAACTTGTACAGGAATAAATGGCTATAAATTGGTCATAAACAAATTCTGTAAGTTATGACATGGTCATCAGTATGAAGCTCTGGAGTTGCGGCATGTGGGAACAATTGCTTTTGATTGTGATCAAGTAATGAGTCAGAAGACTATGATATGCTGCTTGTGACACCTGAAGAGTTGATTTTGATGACCAAAATAGGCTGCTTTTATTTCTCTCCAACCTATATTAAGTTTCATATGTTTCCATAAAAAGCTTACTTTAGTTAAGTTCTCTTGCATGGAAAGTATGGTAGTAAGTTTTGGTGGACAAAAATACTCCTGAGACCTGGTGAATTCAGTATGGCCGCAGAAGCACCTCTGCGATCCCTTCATGGCCCTGCATTGCTACTGTGGAATTGCTCCCATGTTTTCTCTTGTTTCTCATATTATTCTTGACCCAGAGTTCACTTGGGTGAACTCTGAATCTGAGTTCTCTTGGGGTTCTCCATAGACCTTGATACTATACTGTATTAACCACCTATTTGCTTTGCTTCCAGACAACTCCACTTTGAGAAGCCACATGCATGTCCAACAACATGTGCTGGCAAATCACTCCTCTAAATCGATGAGCTTTCCAGCATTATGGAAGATGCATGCTTTACTGAATGTGTGATAAAATTCTTACAATAAACATACATTACTGTTATGAGCACTTTCTTTGTGAATGTTCCCTATGCTAGATAGTCTGTCATATTTTGCTTGCAGTTAATGGCAACCTAGCACAGTTCTAGTGCCTTGTGATGAGAGAACTGAATTCATTTGAGCCAATAAAACCATTGTAATTTGCATTTTCATAACCCACCCTTCAGTAACCCAAATGTGATGCTTGTATTTAGGAGAGAACTATGTAGTAAATGGATATGTAGGCTTTTTAAAAGGATATTTGTCATCCTGGGAGAATTTTGATGCCAAATCTTAATAGCATTTCTTAAAAAAAAAAAAAGACTTTAATTTGCTATCAGATTGTGTGGTAGGGCTGCAAAGATTGAGTAGTCTTTTGAACTACTTTCCTGATTGCCCCTTTTCTAAAACATTGAAAATTTACTCTCCAAAGTGAAAGACTGAACTAACAAGTCTGCTACATCATGGCACACTAGAATCAGAGCATTTACAGGGAAATTGTTTTATTCAACTTGTTCCTTTTCAGTGATAAATAATGCAACATACATTTTTACAATGTTAAAACACCTTTGCTAATTATGCCAATTGTAGGATGTTATGCAAGCTTTTGATTTTTGTCAGTTGATGCTAAGAAAATATGGAATATGAGAAGAACTTTGGCCAGCCTGTTTGTGATTTGATGAAACAAGTGCCTTAGGACCTGCTGATTGAGTCTGCAGCATACAAAATGAGAATATTGCTTAAAAGTGTTCTCGCTATGTTGTTTAAGCGTCCCTCTGATAATTTCTTTTAAGTAATTCCTCAATTTAAATACTGAGCAAAATCCTGAAATCAATAAAATGTTCTTATTGACTTCAGTGAAAGCAGGATTTAATCTGTCTGCAAATCCATGCAACTCTACTGCTTATGTATTTTTCTTTCATATTGTCTCCCTTTTCAGTCTAGTTTTGTAGCACCTGAAGATAGAAAAGGCTTTTAAGATTCAATCTGCATAATAAAAATACTTTGTCATGTGAAATTTAATTCAGTCTTGAAAGTTCTCATTGAGTGCTTTCTCAGTTTTCAACTCCTAAGATGACAGTATTTTAAATGAAAATCTCAAGTTTTCATATGCAAAACCACAAATTTCTAGTTCCTTGTATTTCCAAAGAAAAGCTCAGAAGTGTAAGTTCTCCTATATACTTCCAAATAAATGAGTCAAAAGAATAGTACTGAGCTCCCCTCCCTGCACTAACACTCTAGGAAAAGAAAATCTAATTTCTAAGGAAGTAATTTATGTTTTTTGACCTTTTGGATTTATCAGCCTTATTAGAATTGAGTGTCATAACTATTTGACTTGTCTGTAGTGGAGTTTTAGGTTGATTTTACATTTAAGATGGCTTTCATGAAGTTAAAGGTAGAATGTGATCTTGCAGAATATGTGTGATGAAGTGACTGATTTACACATTCAGTGTGTAAAATTCCTGCCTGGGCAGATGATTTTACTGGTGTCTGCATCATTTATGCTTTTATTAGAAAAGGCTTGCATGAGAATGACCCTCACACCATGAGAACAGTGCTATGATGATAGAAAACTGGCCCAATCCTAATAGAATATTTGAGGTGCTAACAGTAAAAGCAAGGTGAAAAAAATCACTTCCACAGTAAGGAAGGGGCTGGTCCAAATGTAGTTATTTTATGCCATGAGTTGGGAGGACTCAGAAGAGACCCTGCAATGTTGGCACTTCTGTGCCAAAGACTCATAGAGAGAATATTCTTGTAGAGACTGGCTTTCTATCAGTAGCAGAGAGGAGGTGGCAGAGGAATCCTAGCTTTGAAATAAGATGTTATAATATCGGGATTTTTATTAACTTCCCGTGGTTCTTGGATATGGAAGTGCTGTCCATCTCTGCTTTCCAAGCTTTGTGTTGTGAGAATTGCTTTCAGTGCAAAAGTTAATTGGTCAAGCTCATTAGCATGCCAGGGCTGTTTTATTAACTTAGTTAAATGTTTAACTTAATTAAAGGGGAGTGTATTTAGCCAAACTTCTGGCTATCCACCTCATTGGGAGCATAGTTCTGGTCCAGTAACTGGACTTGGCATGGCTGATACTGAGACTTCTGTATAGTGACCAGTAATTCAGAAAGACCAATTGCTATGGTATTAAAAATGATTCTTCACTCTGTGCTGAAAAGCAGTAGCTGCTGGATGATTTGGATTCTGCTTTGGGGGAGAGGGCATCTTTAGCATTCCTTGATTTGCTTTCTGCAGACTTCTAGGCTTATGCAGGTTTGAGATAATTGTTTGCTGCATAAAAGGCATATTCTTGCAAGAATGCTTTTTTCCTTAGTAAGTGGTGTGTGAATGACCTTTTTCTACTGATTGCTTAGTATAAGTATTTCACAGATCCAATTAAAATGTACATATAAACTGAATTCTGCAAGTTTGACCCTTTAAACATTATTTTCTGCATATTTAGTTGAATTAGTTTTTGGGTAGCTAACACTTTTATTAGATCCAAAAGAGGACATGTGCACGTTGCTTAAATTCAGAGTGTAGTTTCTTTTGAACAACAGTCCTAACCTTCAACACAAGTATCTGCTGGACTTCTCTTTTGCCCTCTCTTTTTTTTCCCCTTCTGAGAACTTAGTTCAAGATTGTTTTTTCAAAGTGAAAGGACCTCAACAGAAATTTTTTTAATGAGACAGACATCTAGTTCAATAGAACAAGTTTCTTTGAGAAAAATAAATTACAAGAGTTGTGCTTCTAAAAGATAATTAATTAAAACCACCTACTGTGGTGGAAGATTTGACATCTTGTCTGACGTCTTGTCTAACATCTTGAAAGGAAAGTATTTGGAATTGCAAAACCAGAATAAAAAGTTCTGTTTCACAGCAAGGCCAAGCCAGTGTCCTGTAATTATTTTGCTGAGAGCAGTGGTCCCTTTTTGCTTGCTGCATCCTTATGATATGAGACTTCTGTTCCAGCCTTTCTCTAGTCAATGTATGACCTACTTAGATTGCCTAGATTTCAAAGTCAACTTATGTGGTTGGAAATCAGATAAAGCAGACATCTCCTTCTTGGAGAATACTCACAATGTCAATATCTAAAGCATTTTTTAAATATTTGTAGCCCTATGAAGCAAGAGTTCTAACTTGGATGCCAAGAACCAGGAGGCCTGAACATGATTTGCCTCTTTACTTGCTGTACTAATCCTTTAAAGACTTATGTTTATAACTAAATCTCAGCTTGACAGAGCAATTCAGTACATCTTGTTGGGGATGTCTTAGTGGTGTAGGCTGGTCATATAACTTTTGTTTGTGGTTGAATCTCAAGATGAAAGGAGGTTTCGTTCTGCTATGATTGGATTTCTGTGCATGTTCCTTTAGTAGCCAAGTCAGATGATGGGTGTTAGATGAACAAAAATGTGTGAAAATGTAAACAAGCAGTCTTGGGAAAATGGAATTTCTGCAGTGTGAAACTTTGCTTTTGAGTAAAGTATTTGCTATGTAACTTGGTGATGAACTTTCTGAAACAGCTTGATTTAAGCCTAAGCTTAGCTGGGTTCACCAGTATTTTAGAAGCAATATTATGTCCTGTTTTCATTAAGACTAAGCATATCTTATCATGTGGATTGAGAACTTAATGCTCAGATCTCCTATTTATAGCCTTCATATTGGCCTGTATGTATCAAAAGTGAAACTGTTACATAAAAATAAGTTAGCAACAAGGGGAAATGTTGATATGATGGATATTTTGTTTTATGTACATGGAGCATGATGTTTTCTTCATGAGCACTGAGCCTAAATCCAGTATCATTCCCCAAAGCCTCCATGATTGAATGAGTGGAAGTTGAAAGTCCATTTTGCTTGTTTCCTCAGGTGCTGCTGCTTGCATTTGCAGAAGATTTGGAATGCATCCCTGGATTCCAGCAAAAGATTTTTTATATTGAACAGCCTTCGGAATTCACAGAGGACCAGCCACTTCTGAACTGTATGTTATTTTCATATATTACTCTGCAAAAACAGAATGAACTATTGCTTATGTTTTCACATCACTCCCACTATTTATCAGAAAGATTCTCTCATTTTAAGTACATAGAATTCTGAATATGGTCTTTATTCTCTGAGCTCCCCATCCATAATCCTTTATTTATACAGACTTTGTTCCATTTATTAGAAATGGCAAAGTACTGTGTATAAATATTCAGGACAATATGAATATTGTGAGAATTTAGAATCATTCACTCTTTAAAATCAAGTTTCCTCTGAAAGTTTAAGTCTTATTCTCTTGGAAATCAGTGCTTGAGTATCAGCATTTCTAGCATGTTTTGACAACTGAAGTTTAAGCGTAGTCTAGAAGCTTGACTCCAAGGCTGTACAGGTCCTTTTTATTCTCGTTTGTTGTCTCTGAAAACTTGGTTGCAGTGGACAGATCTTCTGCTCGTTTTTCATTTGATTTGTTGAATGATGTAAAGGATAAGTTGGTTAAGCCAGAATTGCCTGGACTGTTGTGTGGTGACCCAGCCAATTGCAATAGTGTGAGGCTAGCACAATAATTAAGCTGCTGTCAATAAGAGAGGAGAGGAGAGCAGGGAGAGCTTTGGAGACATCTTAAAGCAGTCTTGGGAATTGAATTATTTTAATAAGCATTCACTAAATTGACCTAATATGTAATGTTCAACCAAGACAGACTGTCACTGTGTGTTTGAAGTTAATTCAATCACTTGTAAATAGTATGTCCTTCATGCGCTGCTATTAAACCTCTGCATAGTTTCTTCATTCTAGCTGTCAACAGAATTGATATTTTTAATTGTCTGTTTGAATATACTTTGCATGCTGTTGCATCTTTTTATAGCCATTACCCATGAGCAGTGTAATTTAGGAATTGCATCACAATGTGAGGCTCACCATGGCTCTCTAAATTAATAGCGCAAATATGCAAAGCAGCTCATAGTGGTGATTGCTTTTGTAGTCCTCAGTAAACCAAGGAACTTATTTTAAACAAGTGCCTACTGTAGATTTCCTTGCGAGTTTCTCCCTAGTAATTAAATACAGGTTATAGTTTTTCATAAGGTATTTGACTCTTAAATGTGACTGTTAATTATACTTCACATGGACTGATGGAAAGAGGGAGGAGCGCTCAGATGAGGGTAAAGAATTCTTTTTTCCACCAGATCGAGGTGAAAATGTTATTTCAGTTATTCAGAAAACCTTTAGACAATTGTCAACAGACAGAATACACAGAACTACTGCACCTATAGAAATACCGAGAAACCACCTAGAAGGAAAATAACATGTGTTTGCATTAGAATATATACAAGATGAAATGAAATGTAATGTGGGGAGAAGGACTTGTAGTAATGAGCTAAGTACAACTGGGAAAGATGAAGCTGTTGTCCACTGTTGCGAGCACCTCTCTATCTCCTGCCAGGTAGGACTTGTCTCCAGATTAGTTCCATCTTTGCACAGATCATGCTATATGTGTTCAGCAGTTACCCATAGGCAATGCAAACATCATGCTTCTGTGTTGATTTGTGACCACTTCCAAAATGTCAGAGACTGTTGTGATCCCACTCAGAGGGGCATAATCTAGGGACGTAGACTTATTGTCTGCTCAGTCCCTTTTTTGAGCAATTTTATTGAGGTGAGATGCTCCCATGATGTTTCAGGGGAGGATTCGTAGGTCTCTACTTGGGAAGTACTAGAAAGTCTGTCCTGATAATTACTGTTTCATAAGGCGATGCCATGACTAGATATTTTTTCCTTGCACTGTTTTTATCTTGTACCTAGAGACAATATCACATAGACAAGTTTGCTATGCTGTTAAGGTGATAAGTAACAAAATTTAATTATGGATTTTACACCTTTTGGAAATGTTCATAGCTGTCAAATATTTCCCTTTCAGCAGAGTTGTCTTTGCCTAGGCTGACAGGTCACTGGTAGCAATGATGCTGCAGCCTGCGAGGCTGATAAAAAGTTCCTAATCAAGCCTATCAGACGGGTAAATTTAATTGTGTTACATTAATCATGTTTATACTTAAAATACATGAGTCTTGGCTTTTTAGGTATTTTTAATTGACAATAAATCAAATAGTACACTTGAAAAATTGAGGCAATTAACATAAAGGCATTAGGTAATGTGTTGTGCATACTAAACTGAGCAATACATTGCCAGTGATTTAAATGTCAAAACAAAAGCAGCTTTGACCCTTACTTGAAAAGCTTTAATATGAGTGTTAATTAATGGCTGCCCTCTTCTGTCTCCTCCATGATAGATTGTGCTTGGGCTCCTTTAAGATCAGGGCTTTGTCTTTTTACATTTGGGTCCTTTTTCTTTTTGTGGATTTTAACAAACACCTTTCTATTCAACCATATTGAACATCTTTGTTTACCCATGTGATGGGAAATATATTAGTCCTCTTACCATTAATGCATGAAGGTAGCTATGTTCAGGAGAGCTGTAGCTTTCAAAACTGCAGTTGTTTGAACTGGATGAATTCTGCATAAGTAAAAATTGGTGAAGGTCTGCTATTGCAGCATCGTGCCTGTACATACATCATAGTGCTGATCACATTCCTCATCAAAGCATTTCCTACTGAATCTCAGATAAATAGATGAGCCATGTGAGAACTGTGATTTATCAAGCCTGCTCTTCCCACTGATTATACCATGCTGCTTGATAGTACAGATGGCCTCTTACTGTGACTGTTTCATGCTATTGATATTACTGCTGTTACGCTTGACTATTTACACTGATGGATGCATGTAGTTACCAGGTGTTTAATTCATCTCCACCAGCTCCACCTTTCCTGCAGGTTGTGTAGAGCCAATGGGGCAGTGCAGTTCAGTACCTTGGAATGCACCAGACTCCCTCTTAAAGCAAGAATTGTACCTCAATGTTGGTTCTCCATGTTCAATATTGCGGGTTGTAGGTAATTAGAAGTAAAGGTGATGGCTATAGCTTGTGAAAGGGGGCTTGTTCCAGTGAATTATGATTTCTGGCTTAAATTAAGGCAGGGAAATCTGTCTAGACTTGTGTATAATAACTGAAAATTTCACTAATGAACTGGCATCCATTTACTTGTGGTACAGCGCCACTGCAATGTCGTTGGGATAATTAAAAATAAAGATGTCTTTAAAAATTGGAGTTTTATAAGAACCTATTTTAAAATTATTTTTCTTTCTTGTTAATGTTAAAGAATCTGTTTAGAAAATGTTCAAAAATATGACTTGGTTCCTGTGCTGCATGTGCTGTATTGGGTTTTGTAGCAGTAAATCTGTTAGCCTATCTACCGGGATAGTTGAAAGATTTTTAAATTCCAGAGGATATCTGAATGTGCACGTACCCAGGCTTAAATCTTGAATTTCAGACATTGTGTTCTGACCATTGAGTTGCCCGATTAAGACAATATTTGCATATACAGATGGAATGAGATACCTGCGTGTGTATTGCTAATGCATATTGTGTCTGTAAGTAATATAGAATATCTCCAATGAATCTCTGAATAGATATGACAATATTAAAGGCAAAATAAAGCAGAAAAAAGGTTATTGGAGTACCAACTGCTCAGACAAGTTTGCCTTCAAGACAGTGCAGTTCATCTATTAACAGGACCTGAAAGGAAATGACTTTCTATATGTATTTAACTTTTCCAAAAAGGAATAGCCTATTACTGTACAAAATGAAAGAATCAGTCTTGAAAAAGAGCTGAGCATAGGGTGCTGTGGGGAGTGCAGTTGCAATGGGCTTGCCAAAGGAAGTGTCGCAGCCTGGGGAGAGTGGTGCTGGTTACATCTTTGCCTTGTAGGCAGCACAGTCTGTATTGGCTCTTTCCACATTAATGTATGCATTTCCCTATATGTACCTCTTTTTGTGGCATGTGCGCTCTCTTTTATAGTAACATAGGCAGTAAATTCTGGCACATGGTCTCTTTATAGTAATATAGGCAGTAAATTCATGAGATCTCTTTGTTATTTAAATGCTTTTTTTGTCTAGCTGTAGACAAGTCTAGTTTTATCCCATCTTGGTTCAGCTCGTCCACCTGAACTTTTTCCTCAGAGGAAAGGAGGCAATTTTCATGGATTGTTTCTGAAAGCTCTTGTCATGGCATGGTTTTTAAATATCTGTATATCTTTTCCCTACTGCTGCTTACTGGGCCGATAAGTGCAGCTATAGCTGTTGGAGTAAGCACATGTCATGTTATACGATGTAATTATTAACTAATACGTTTGTGTAACTATTTTAAATCCCCAAAGAAAATGTCAGCTATAAGTAGTAGGATCTGCTGAAAGAAAAAATATTCTTAAAGCTCAACTGAAAGCCATTATTTTCTAACAATCTGAACTTTCTTTAAAAGCAAACAAGGCTGCCAAATAAGAGTGTAGAGAAGAACTAAAAGATCCTGCAGGGATCTGGGGCAACCATGAGGCAGCTAGAGAAATTAGCACCTTAAGCTGCAGTAAAAGACAATTTGAAATTTATTTTAGACATTCTAGTAGGAAAAAAAAACCCCTAGAGTATGCTCATTCTGTCCACTACACTGGTAGAGAGACACTGACTGTGTGTGTACATACATACATATATACACGCTATGCATTTTGGTGTGGGAGTTTAGCTTTTCTTCTGTGGCAATTAAAAATGCACCAAGATGAACACCAAAGTTATGTTGACTGTTTTGGTTCGCTTTATCTGGTCTCTGTTTCTCATAAAGCAGTGCTCAAACCCACTATTTTAAATTG
>JAVCKT010010742.1:0-10179 GCA_032273925.1 Rhynchotus rufescens
AGGGTTATGAAGGGAAGCTGGCAGACACCTGTGTTAGTCTTCAGCAGGACCGTGCTTTAGTGAGCAATGGTGAGCAAGCTTCTGGGATGCTAAAGCAAAGCAATGCAGCATTCAGACCTACAGCGGACAGGGAATAAAGTGGGCCTGTGGGACTGAGGGTCAAGAAAACTAACAACTCTGCATTTATACTGTAGCCTGTAGCACAACACAACACTACGCAACAATAAATAATGCCAAAATACCATCTGCAATCACAATCACAGCCACCCGCACTGTAACGAATCTGAATTCTTAGAGTTCAACAAGAGGTGTCCTGACAGCAAGGTATTAACTGAAAGCTGTAGGTAATTTTAACAATATTTCTCTGTTCAGATGCTATATTTGATTTGTCTCTACCTGCTATCATAGTTTATACTGACAGCATTAAAAATGGGTTACTGCGCTGTGGTATTTTACAAAGGTTCATGTCACTTCTTGTTACTTCATTTCACGTTGCAACATGACAGAGCACAGTCTGATATAATGTAGTGTGGCCTCTTATATTAGAAAGGGTCAACCATTTTCTAAACAGTAATATTTACATTGCAATGGATATTAACACGGCAATATTGAATGTTATATCAAACCGTGGCAGCACATTATTTTCAGTTACCATTTACATGGCTCATTCATGCCTGGTTACGTCAGTGAAATATGCTCTGCACCAGGATAGTTTTTTTTCCTTTGGAAAAAGAAAGAAACCAAAGAGTAAAACATGAAAAACAAAAGCAATAGTTTTAGGAAACTTTGTTTCCTTCCTGCAAATTCGTATACACATAAAGTTACTTCACATCTGAAATTCTTAAGCTAGCAGCTGCAAGCACACTTGTGTGCTCTTAAGAAAGCCCTAGGTGAAACTGCCCGGCACAGGCATGTTAGATACCTGCCTGCATGTATATAGGGTAGGAATGCAATTGCCACTCTCCTCTGCAGCTATTTGCACACCTCGTTTTACCCGTACTCATCTCCTGAGCTCACAAGCAGAAGGGGCTGTCACGTTTCTCTTATAGGAACAGACTTGCCTTGTGCACGACCTGCCCTCAGCACCGCCAGCCCTCACACATCCCGACTCATTCCTTTCCATCTCGTTTCATTCCCTTCCAGTTTACGGGGATGTGAGAACACTGTTAGCTCTGTCATTTACCTGGAGACTCTGCAAACTTAAGATCAAAGTAGCAAAGCACTCCAAGTCCCAGATAGAGCTTTACTTGTTTTTGTCCTAAATTGCATTTGTAAATGGCCACAGAGGAAAAGTCCAGGTGAAATCTGAGAGAAATGGCCTTTGTAGATATGGGAAAAGTTTTAGAATAAGAGTCTAGCCTGAACAGCTGCCTTTCCTCATCACAGAATAGTCCTATTACGCCTGCTTCAAATTCTGCCTATTTATAAAGAAACTGATATTTCCCATTAAAAAAAAAAAAGGGAGGAAAGGAAAGACTGCAGAATAATAAAAGAAAAGAATGTGAATTCTAATAAGTAATAAGAGCCATAGTAAAAAGTGATCTTTTAAGAACAGGTTAACATACAAAGTAACAATTTATTATATTGGATTCGATTCCTGCTTTGGGAAATCAGAATTCAGCGGAACATCTGGAACTGGTGGGATTCCCAGAAGTTTATCTGGATTAAGTGGTACTGTCCTGCTCAGTTACTCTCTCCCGGAACTGTGGGGAGCTGAGAACCCATGAGTAGCTACTCAGATCACTTTCCTGTTCGGCCCTGCTCAAGATCCTGAAATTATAAGTTGTCTGTGTGCTGACTACAACAGACGGTTGGCAAAAGTATAACTGTGGGTATAAATTTAAACCAATTTAGCGTAAAACAGGTGCAAAAGACTGTGTTGTTTGGGCTTAAGCCAAACTCATTTCAGGTGATTTAAATCAATATGAATTGACTTACGTGAAATTTAATTAAACCAGGCCTAAAACAAGATTGAAAGCGCAAAAGCACCTCAATGAGAAGCTATACAGAATTAACTTAAATTAGGTTTAAAAATCATATATGGTAAGCTGTGCAACCATGTTGCACAGACATGTGCCAGAAGTTAGCTACCTAGGTCAGTGTGCACATGTGGTCCTAGGTGTTACCTGAATCAGAAATATTGAGATTGTCTAAAGATTTCTAACATAGGCCTAGATGGGAACAGCCTCTGTTTGCAGGAGTAATCCACTGGGCAGCTTCCTGTGCACATCCTTTGGGAAATTATAATTTATCCAACAACTATTATCTTTTTTTAAACAAAAAACTGCCATTTCACAAAATCACAGCATTTTCAACAAAATATTTACAGATTTCCATGGGGAAACATATTGCAACATAATAATGTTCTATCTTGAATGATGTTACTTTTCTTTTGGAAAATTTCTCCTTTCAAACTCTTTAACTTCTAAAACACATTTTGACGTTGCCTTTATTTATTTTGTTTGTTTATACTATTGTGCTCCATGTAAGCGGTAGTGCCCCAAATTTACTGATACAATCAGCTATGGCATAAGTTATTGAAATATTTCATTTCTAAATCAGAGACATCTGCCATCTAGCATTCACTAAAAAGTTATTTTTTTCTGGGTTAAAATGTTTACAATTTAGCTTACAATTTGACACTGACAAAAAACAGCAATAATAAATAATAGGTGCCTTTAAAATAACTTTAAAAGTACAGGCAAGTAGTGGTGAAAAGGCAGGTGGACTCCTCTGATATCCCAGTCCTTGGTTTTATACATTTTTTTTTAAAAAAAGGCCAAATTTCCACAAAGTATTTGAGCTTCCTTGAGTTATCCTTTTCCAGGAAAATGCATTTTGCTGGCAATTCCTGACTCCCTCTTCTCTTTCATTTCTCTCTATTCTATGCACTTGATAGGATCCCACCCAGTTCCAAGCGCACCCCACCTCAGAAACTGGTCCCCGTGAGTTAGAAAAGCCCCCGTGAGTTAGAAAACAAACTTCTCTGCAATGCCAAGGAACTAAAATAAACACTCAACTACAGAAAAAGATTTGAAATTTGTCCCCAGAAGATACTTGTTCTTTTTATAATCCGCTACCTTGAACTTTGCATCTTTGAAGAGCAGGCACACCACAGCGTGTGATGAGCTGTTACATAAAGAGCTGTTCAGGGCAGCTGTTTTTCAGCTCGTTCGCAATTTTGGATTGCGGAGCATCCAGATTTTGGATCCCATCCGCCCACACCATACCTGCTGTGCTGAAGTGTTCCCAGTCTCCATCAGGGCAACGAGACGGAGCCACCTTGCTGCTCGACCAGTTTGGGGCCTGGAGGGTCAAAGCCAGCACCAACACAAGTCAGGCTGTTCCACAGCATGAAGAGGAAGGGAATTAGGGCTCAAGGGTGAAGGCCCCGTCTTGGGAGCCAGGACACACAGCAGGGCAGGCTGGAGGAGCCAGCGTAGAGCTAAAGGATAACTGGGCCCTTGGGCCAAACCGGTCCCACCTTTTTGAGGAAACAGACGACAGGAAAAGGTGGGAGAAGACAGCAACAGGTGGGAGAGGAGGAGGAGGAGGAGTGGAAGAGCAGAAATTCAATTAGCACTTCTCCAAGTGGTTTAACAGCTCATCAATTAAGAGCTGCTGAAGAGTCACAGCTGCCCAGGAGGGAGCGTTTCCCACCTGCAAGGTGCACGGAGGAGGCAACAAGCACTAGCTGTTTCCCTGCAACCAACCTGAGGTGGCAGCAGGAAAAGGCAAGGGCCCCCTCTTAACCCTGCCATCGCTCTCACCCACCTCTCCCAAGGCAACGTGTTGCTGCCAAAATTGCAGAAATTTTATTGTAGATAAAAATGCAGGCATGGGGAGACTCACCCCTATATGAAAGGGGTGCTAGTAAAGCACCGTGCACCAAAGGTGGGCAAAGGTGGAGAACACCAGCTTAAGAAACTACGTTTTCAAAAGCTACTTTTTAAATGGTCTTTTAAACGAGTACCGGGACCTCATCCATTTGACCAAGCTAAAATTTACTAACATGAGGAAGGAGGAAAGTGATTTCACCAAGACCTCAAATTCACATTTAGCACAATTTACCAGGAGCAGAAGGTTCTCAAACCTTGAAAACAGCCATTAGCGACTCACAGTACTTTAGCACCAAGAACATGCAGCCAGGTCATTTTTAAGCTGCAGAACTCTTAAGTCAGAATGTATTCTTGAGAGGTGTGTTAGGCATTCTACAAAATCTTGTCATTACAAGCGATAAGAATGGTAGCTGATGTAATAACATCGGGGGGGAAATGTGGACAACATTTAAATTTCAGAACTGACCTTCCATAATGAGTATGACTAACCACCTCATTCAAAAAAATAAATCAAACACATCACGGTGTGCACAGGTGATGAAAGAGGCAGCAGCATGTCCAGCAGTGATTCTCCTGACACCAGCTATGAGTCAAAGGACTGCTGAGGATTGCAGCTCTCTTTCCCTTTTCCGCTTTCCCCAGTTACTTATTCCTTGTTCTATTAAAGAAGCCTATCAGGGAACACGTTAAGGTCAGACCTTGATGTGCACTGGAGCCAGTATTCAGCTCTGGGGTGAAGGGAAAATTCTTCCATTTTCAGCTTTTATTTCTAGTTCTAATTTGACTTGATAGCTTGTTACACTTGGACTTTCAGTGTGTGTTTCCTATGTGAAAAGACTCTCAACATTGAAGTTTTGATACTCAGAACTTCACAGCCTTTCTTAGCAGGCAGCAGGCACCTACACACGGCATATATCCCTGCACCTAAAGAACAGGAGCCCACAAAAGAAAAACATTCTTTGCAAAATCTCTTCTAGCAATGCTTTATTCTAAAATTAATCCACCAGAAGCGCTATCAAGTAAAGAGCTTACAAAGGAATGGGAATACCTTGAACCACCAAGCCTGTTGTGCGGAAAGGCTAAATGAAAATTTCTATACATTCCATCACTACTAGAATACTGCAAAGGTAGGAAAAAAAGGTATGAATGTTTCTCATACTATTGCTTGAAAACAACTGAAAAAATAGAAGGAACCTTTATGTGGCAGATCTTCAAATCCACAATGAAAATGTTTCCCTTCTCCTAGTATGACCTACTGTGAAACCTATTCTATACACTCTAAATTCAACAAGAAAGCAAAAATATCATTACTCCATCTAAAGCAATGGCATCTGAACAGTGGTGTGCCATAACTCAGTGCCTTACATAGCACAATGAAAGCCATATACTTTACAGATACAGCGAATGCCTATAAATGTTATTAACTATAATAACTCTTTTCAAAAGATTAATTCTCTCATCTCTTCACAGCTTGAAGGTAATACATAAACTATATAAACTCTATTTTAAAATCTAATGTCAGATACTAAATTGTATACAGGTGACATCTCTTACCTGCTGTGTATGCGCAGCACTTTATTTATGAGATTTTTATATAGCATATGTACTCTGGGCATTTGCTTTCCTTAGATAGTTTTTCAATCTTCTATTCTGTGCTATGCCAGACACCTCTGTCTACATTTTTTTTGAAAACAAAGATACTGCAAATATAAAAGTTTAGAAAAAAACTGTAGAAAGGAATCAAAGACATTTGCAGGAGGAGATAGTCCATTGTTCCTTGTACTAGATAGGTTTCCAAATGCAAGCATTGCTTAAACTAACCTCACAGTATCATGAAACAACAGAGTTATTACTGCATATGCCCCAATGCATTTAGATTCCTTTCTATGCAAAAATTCTGCAGGTCATTTCTGTTTGAATGGCCAGGCCTTCATGTGGAAAGAAAGCTCAGAGATTGTCTTATTGAATAAAGCAGGCATGTTTCATGTTTCATTACACCTCTTTTTGTCCTTACGTGCAAGCCAACTCCTCTCACTTCCACACCAAGGCCAAACGCACAATGGAGCTTGTGCAGAGCCGTAAAAAGGATGCTGCAAATTCTCATGCATATAGTAAAAGGCTCAATAAAAATAAGAACATGCTGCAAAAGATACTAATAGTCTCCATTTTAGAACTGATTTTTCTTTCTGCATAATCTCATTTTTCTTTGTACTTAAACAAAATGACAGATGTTCATAAAAATGATATTAAGGATTCCTTTTGGCACTTCTGCTCAGCATTCTCATTTATTACTCTTCTGGTAATAGACTATGCAATGTTATTCTTATGAAACCAGGATCCTCAAAATTGCCAGGTGTTTGATGTGTGATCATTCCCTCTATATGCAAAGCAAAGTGTTTCCAAATGCATTAGTCTAGTGAATTCTGTGCTCACGGCTCAGTTCTTCAGAGCGTTGTGTACTCTGATTACATACACCATAGCAATAAGAGTTTAATGTCAATAATGCTCAGTCTCCTGTAAGACTGAGACCTCGAAGAAAAGCAAAAAGAATGCTGATTGTGATTCCTCTACTGAATAAGTTTGCATTCTTGAGCAAATCTATAAACCTGGGCTCTAAACTATAAAATCCATTCACAATTTAAAGCTCTAAGAAACAGGCCTTGTTTACAAAAGTGCTCAGCTACAGAGAGGCTTCTAGTTTGCAGAGAAGTCAGTGTGAATAATAGCTGTCTAAATATAAAGTTAGGCACCTAAATAAAGATGTCTAATGCTGAAATTATTGGCACTAAAATCTCTGTGCTTTGAAGATAGATTACTCATGTGTAAAACACTATTATGATGTATACCACAAAGGGTTCTGCCAATATGCATATTTGTTTGTGTTATATATAATTAACACCCAGAAAAGTGACATAAAAACATTATTCAGTTTGCAGAGTCAATCATCTCAAAGTTTAAAAATGCCAGAATTGATGCTGCTTGTGCAGTCTTTTGCATATGCATGAACTCCACTCCCTCTCCAAAGGGAAGCTCTGATCCATGCATTTCACAAAGTGGACCTCTGTACCAGCAGATCAGCCTATGCCATGAAAGACAGCAAGGAGCATAGAAAAGCTGGGCAGCATGTAGGACAGGAGGCTGCTAATAGCTTAAAAAATGTGCATTATATACATATATTTATATCCTCCACATACACACTGTACATATTCTTTCTGAAGCTTGCAAGTAAATTTTCATAGTCAGTAGAAGAAGAGGACAATCTGACAGCAGGTTTCCAGACACTCAGGGAGTATGAGCCCCTTGGAGACTCCATCCCAGGCTTGGAAGGACCATTCACTTGGAAGAAATATCTTCTATTACCCCAAATTTTCTGCCTCCTGCTGCATTCAGTTCAGCTAGTTCCTTTCCTGTCCTTCTCCCAGCCTGTTTTGATACCAAAACAGGCCTCTTACTTGCAGGTGAGTGTTCTTTTTGATGCACTCTAAGAGGCTTCCCTCTCCACTCACCTTGATCTTACTCATCTTCAAGCTTATACATCTTCCCCACACGCTCCAAACTGTCATCTCCTGCAACCGTGAGGACTCCAGCGTGCAGAACATTTCAGGACATCTCTTTTTCCAGCTCCGTGTTCTCTGGCTACCTCATATTCCCCGTTTCTTCTGGCTCTAACTCAAAGAAAACCACTAGCACTAAAACACTGCATAAGCTAATGTATCCCTCAGCTGCGTACAGTGCAAGAGAGGATACTGCTTTTAGCCCATCTGAGCCCATATCTTCCTAAATGTTTCAAGTGCTACTGTATAATTACAGTATTTTTAGCTCAGCTACATTCTCTTTCCTTAGCACGGAATAAAAAGTGTTACTAAGGACTGCAGTGTTTCTTTGAGGATCACACTTTCTGCCGTATTCCTGGTTTTGGATAAACTGTAATTTTACTCTCTCAGCTATAGGGACAGTTAAATGGAAATGGATTTACTGAGCGCTATTTTAAAAAGCTGTAAGTCACTTTGCCTCTTCAAATAATAGAGAGGTCCTGCTTCCAGCTACTCATTTCTGCTTCCTATCTAAAAGTTTTTTTAATCGATCACAGTCACTATATGAAGAATTGAAAAAGAGTTTGTTGAAACAAAGGATTTTTAAGATGTAACGTTGCAGTGAGGAGAGGGGAGATCGAGGTGGAGAAAGAAACCTCTTAGCATGTCACAAAAAGAACCTCCACTTAGAAAATTCTTCCTGGCCTCCATATTTTTCCACCCTCTACTCCAAAGTTTTCAGCCCTTCATTCGTGCCAAATAAAGAATCGCCTGCTCATGTGGCCACAGTTTGAGCAAGGAGAACATGGGAATGATACTATAAAATTGCAAATTTACACTATATTTTTAGAAGGTAATTCCAAATTAAATTTGGAATTGTAATTTTAGGATTACAACTACTATTGTAAAATTGGAAACACTGGACACAATGTTGGTACATTGTTGGTACATTTGAACCATTTTCAACTGGCACAATTGGAAATATTAAATTGATTTCACTTGGTATCCTTCAGCAGTGCTTCAAATAATAGTAATACTGACGAATTATAGATAACTACTGCGAGTCTTCAGACTAGTTGCATAAGAATAGCAATTACAGGAATTAGTCAAGGATTTTGGGGAGCTCTGGTGAAAGACTGCAGAAGGGAAAAAAAGTTATGTATCAGGATACTCCAACTAATCCTAAAAAAAGTCAGGTGAATTATGATTCTGCATTTCTGATTCTACAAAGCACTCAAGGTCACGGTGGATTTGTTTTGTATTATTTTTTCAGTACAAGCCTTGCAAACTCAGAAGCCCTGCAAACGAGCAGATCATGCGAACGGCTGCAATGACCTAAACGAGCCATGCAAAGCACAAGCTGTCATGCCAGGGTGCCCCACTCATGTCTCAGCTGCGTGTGAAGACTTAGAAGATGCATCGCTTTATTCACCTGAATAGAATTAGGCACTTCAAAGCGACACCAATGTTTCTTGGACTTTAACCTCCACGTCAGCCACCAGCTGCCTTTGAATGACACAGGATGCTCCTCCTTCCTTGTTTACATATTCACATTGTTACTGCTTTTAAACTGACAAAGTTGGGCAGCTTTTGCTTGCTCTATGTCAGATAATATTATGCACTCAAACACTGCTTATTTAAAAGACAAGAAATGAGAGTTTTCTTTTAAGGTGATAAGCTATTGCAATATTGCCCTTGTCCTGGTTTTATGAGCATTAATTATCATTAGTAGGAGGAAGGAGAACCACAGCAGAGTTCCCTTGCTTTGGGAGGTCTATCCCCTTATAATTACTTAAAAAACAAAGCCACTTCAAGCTTGAAGGGCAATTTTAGCACATAATGGTCATGAGGAAATACTACAAATTGTTCCCCACCCTTACATCCCATCTCCCTTATGAGGTTAGTACAAAGGAGAAATGCAAAAAATAAAAGAGAGAGATTATAAAATAATGCTTCCCCCTTTAGATTAAAAACAGTTTAAGAACAAAAAAATAACCTGTTAGATTTTTCTTGTTCAATATCAAAGAACTCTCCCCCATGATTTTATCCTCCTCTGGTTCTTTCAGTAGTCACGAGGTAGGTTCCAGTGTCAATCAACCAATTTTCCAAGCTGATTGATGCCAGACTCCACGCCAACGGCTACCGGGGGAGTTATAGCTTATTCCTGCTGTATGATGAGTGACTTCAAGGTTGCGGTACTGTGTCAGCAGCGGTGCCAATCTCCCAAGCTTGCCACAGCACATCCAATGCAAAGAATAATGGTGTGCAAGCAGGGCTACAAACAAGATGTGTGGAAATCTCTGGAATATCCTGGGTAGGATGGAGCGCACACTGGTGGCCTCTCACACTCTTTTGGGGCTGGGACAGGTGCTTTTCAATATCTGAATCAACTGCTTTTGACTACGAGAAGCAGTTCAGATATGGTCACGTTGATGTGGTTTGTTGATTTCTTATGCTTAACTCTTGGTTTTATATTTTGCTGCAGTGCTCAAGCTTCACCTCCTAATCAGTATCAAACTGCTTTGGGGAGCAATTTGGCTCTTTCTCCCTGCTTGTGAGAGGGATGTTGCAATTATTAACTTTGTAAACACACACTCATCTTGGATCATCTGTCATCCTTGTGGTGGTAGTACTCTATTGGGGCTAAGATCAGCCAGTAGACACGTGGGTCTATCATTCATCTCTGTAACACATCTCTAACAAGACACCTGTGGGAGAAGCATGTTAAGCAGGGACCTGACTTTTCGCCTGGTGGCATTCAATTCAATCATACAGCGTAGGAAACGCCGTGACTCACGAGCTAAAAC
>JAVCKT010010745.1:0-14939 GCA_032273925.1 Rhynchotus rufescens
TCAACAAGCAGCGCGAGGCCGGCTTCCTCTGCGACTGCACCGTGGTGATCGGCGAGTGCCGGTTCAGGGCGCACAGGAACGTGCTCGCCTCCTTCAGCGACTACTTCGGCGCCTTCTACCGCGACGCCTCGGACACCAACGTGGTGCTGGACCAGGCGCACGTCAAGGCCGACGGCTTCCAGAAGCTCCTCGAGTTCATTTATACCGGGAATCTAAACCTTGACAGGTACCGGCGGCTGCTGAAGGGGGAGGAAAAGGGAAGTGAACTTTGTGTTAAAGCGTGGCGAGTTGTTCCTTATGACAGCAAGTTTTGCAGGAGAAAAATAATAGCAGGTGTCTATTAACAAGCCAAGATCTTCAGATTATGTGTTTTAGTGCCTGATAAGTAGCTGCTTTTTAGCTCTCCAAAAGGATACACTCTGTTAGTTTACCAGTGGTTTCACCTTCTGTGTTTCCCCTTTAGGACCAGGAAGGATTAAAAATCTTCGGTGGTTTCTGGGCAAGAGAAGGATAAGTGCGCGCTTCCTGAGGCTGGGTTGTAGGACCCCGTTCTGTGAACTCACAGAAACTTCATTTGCACTAGAGGGGAAAGGTTGAGAGATGAGGATAGTTGCTATTTAAAAAAATACTTTAACAGTTAAAGCTTGCGTGATCTGTTACTGGCAATCAGAGCCTGCAGTTTCAGTAGCTGAGGGGGGCTGCAGAAAGGCTTCTTCCCCCTCACCTGAGGGTGCTGGTGCTGTGGGTGCTGCCCTCCTGCATGTCCTGTGAGCCTTCCCTCTCCAGGGAAGAGGAGACCAGACCCTCCACCAACAGAGCAGTCTCCCTGCTCGGAAATCCATAGCCCAGTCTGGCAGCCTTGCTTGTTGGATGGCATTAAACACGTTTTAAAAGAAACCTTTGTTGCCATTGATGTCTTAACTCATGTTTTGTTATCTAAGTGCACAGGTTGGTTTTGTTCAAAATGAGTAGCAAGTATGAACAGCAGTAGAGCAATACGAACACTTACTTCAAGCCAAGGACTCGTGCTTTGCAAGCCAGTAGGAACGGGAGCTGCAGCGCTCCTGCCGTCTGTCCCGGCTGTCTGTCCGGCCAGCGCTGGGAGAGCTCCTGAGGGCGCAGGGGACGCAGGTGGCGTCTCAGCAGGTGGTTACTGAGCACAGGGGGTACCTGCAGTGTCTTAATGTGCCTTCCTGCTGTAGCTGTCTGCAGAGGCGGCTCTCTGCCCTGACGGGAGCACAGTGAAACCTGGGGGTTTTGCTTTGAACTCAGGGCTGGTATTGCAGAAGATGAGTAAAACACCTGTAGCCAAACACAAAGAATAGTTGTTGCTAGTTACTTGTTGTCTGGTTCTGGTTTTAAAATGCTTCCACAGTGGTAGTTGTTAATACAGAGCTGTGACTGCTCTTAATTCTGATCTCATGCTGTTAACTTATTACTGCTGTTTCTTCCAAAGAGGTTGATTTTACAAACTTGTGCAGCCCTCTGCTACCGTAACTACTGCCTATGGCCTGAAGGAAGAAAGCTTAAAAGAAGGACAGGAAGAGAGGAGAAAATAGGTGGACAAGAAAAAAGGCAGGAAAAGAAGGCAGATAAGATGAAGAAAGAGAATGAAACATGGGAAAAGAAAACAGGGGTTGAGGGAGCACTAGTTGGTAAAAATCTGTTTTATTCACATTAGTGTTGCTTATAGCCTAGTCCAAGTTGTTATGAATTCAATAGGAATGCAGAAAGATGGAAGAAGCAAAAGATGAAAAGGAGAAGCAGGAAAGCCCGGTAAGCAAGCCCCGCTGCGGCACCGCAGCGATGGCAAGGGGAAGGATCTTCCTAGGGAGTTCCTGTGAAGAGGAAGGTTCTTCCTAGGGAGTTCCTGTGCTGTGAGCGGCAGCTTCTGGGACTTGTGGAGAAGAGACTGGTTGGTTTTTCCAAGAGTGCAGTAGATTGATAAGGTGATGTTTGCCATTGAGCTGTCTTTAAGGTGCTATAAATCCCTAACTTCTTTGGTGGTATATGTTAAATATCTGCTACCTTCTTTGGATTTTTTTTTTCTAAACCACTGGGGCTTGTGTCACAAGAACTGGAAAATAAAGGGTAGTACTTTAAAGAAGGAAGTAGTTTAAAGAAGGGCTTTACGGGTCTTAATATTGTCTGTGTGTTGATCTAAAGTAAAGACTCTTGAAATCGTTTTATAAAACAGGATTAACGCCTGCTTCACATAACACTGAGGTAAATACATTGTGAATTGCTTAAGATTTTTGGCAGAAAGATTATAGAATGATAATTTTATATCACTTAAATTCTTTTTAGCCTTTCACAATGTAATTCCTGAGCTTTTTGGACCAACAAACAAGTATTCAGCCTCACCACATCATGATCGGGCTTCTAACTTAGAATGCTTTAAAAGCTATGTAAATAAAAATGTGTAGTTCTGTAGACCCCCAGACCCTAGTAGATGTGGACTGTCACTTCGGGAGTAACTGTCTTGCTGTAATAAACACTAGATTAGCTCTTGCTGCATTCGTCTCATAGTTGTGTTTTCTGACATTTTTTTTCCCATAGCTCTGCTATCTGTATTTAATATATTTGATATAGAACATGTTTTTACTTTGTCTGGAATATTTTCACATAGGTCTATCTTACTTTCTTGCAGCTGGAATGTTAAAGAAATTCACCAGGCTGCTGACTATCTCAAAGTAGAAGAAGTGGTTAGTAAATGCAAGATAAAGATGGAAGACTTTGCTTTTATTGCTAATCCATCTTCTACAGAGACATCTAGCATCACTGGGAACATTGAAATGAATCAGCAGACTTGCCTTCTGACTCTTCGAGATTACAATAATCGGGAGAAAGCAGATGCTGCTTCTGCAGACTTGGTTCAACCACAAGCAAAGAAAGCAGCCTTAGAAAAGAAATCTGCTCAAACCAAAAAGCGAAAGAAGAATTTCAGCCCGCCCAAAAGCATACAGAATAAATCAGTACAATATGAGAATGATGTGGCTGAGAACACGTCCATCGAGATGTTCTTAGATGCAAATAAACTGGCCACACAGATAACAGAACAGGCTGCCCAGGGCAGCGATAACTCTGAACTGCAGTTGTCATCTGTGGTGGAAAGTGAAACGTTGGCAGCACAAGATATCTTAGTTCAGACTCTTACAGCAAAACAAAAACGGGGAAAACCTCAGCCAAACTGTGCGCTGAAAGCACATTGTATGTCTAACATAGCCAGCGAAAAGGGCACTTACCAGCTGGAGGGCTCGGGGGAGGAGCTGGATCAGAAGTTCTCCAAAGCTAAACCAGTGTGCAACACGTGTGGGAAAGTCTTCTCAGAAGCCAGTAGCCTCCGTCGACACATGCGGATCCACAAAGGGGTGAAGCCCTACGTGTGCCAGCTCTGCGGGAAGGCGTTCACACAGTGCAATCAGCTGAAGACTCATGTAAGAACTCACACAGGTAACCGCTTTTGGTTTTCTCCCCTCCAGCTGAGACCTGGAATAGCAGCATGCAGATCGTAACTAAAAAGATCTTTGTATGTGGTTTGACTTTTGCCTTAGAAATTTACCTTACGGGTATGCATATATGGGTGTACCCTGTTAGCATGAAATGCTTTAAAATAGAAACTGATTTAGTTCTGGAAAATGTTAAATATTCAGAGTGGACTTTGTTAGTGTGAGCACCTTGATTTTTGGAAAGTTTCAGGGGAACTGACTCTTCTTTCTCTTGGAGAAGTGATAACAGGGAATGAAGTGTCAGTGTTCCCATAGAGTGTGAGAGGCTCCGTGTGCTAGATATCTCGATTTCTGTTGCGTTTCTTTTTAATGCCCAGTGTGAAGTTTGGTAACACAGATAGGAGAAGAAAAGATGCATCCTTGTGACAAGCAGATAATTCTTCCCATAGATCTCTCTTTAAAAAGTAGAAAAAATAGTGCTAAGTCAGTACAGCATTTCCATTTCATGTAGTCAGATGTCCAGCTGAAATGTATGAGGATGTTAGCTCTTGTCATTCAGTCCCATTACTTGAAGTGTGGTATCCCGAGCTTCTGGAAAGCATGGAAGAAAAATCAATGATGAGTCCTTTAATATTATGAGCAGCAAGTTGCTGTAGCCTGGGAAGATGTACTTGAGCAGTAGTGTTCTTGCTTGCCTGTTTTTACATTCTTCCTTGGAGATTCAGCCTTGGGTTGAGTGGATCTTGGACCAGATCTGCTGCAGCTGTTCTGCTCTTGCCTCTACTGCTCTGCCTAACCTAGTGAGCTTGAGGGGGACCTGCTTTCCTTCCGTTTATTCCTTTTGTGTCTGTTTCTCAGACTTCTGAGGTAACGGTGAAAAAGATAAAAACCTTTTTTTCCTTTTGCTCTTTCCTCCCCTTTGGAAAGCTCTGAGGTGAGGTCAGCAGTGGAGCTATTTCTAGGAAGCCATGAAGAGGTGTTGGGATGCACACCTTGATCTGTCAGTGGCCAAGGGACATGATTGCAAGTTTAGCAGTCAGTGACTAACCAAAGATTCATATGTGAGATGAAGCTTGTGAGCAAAATTCAGGCAGAGTTTTCTGTTAGGAAAGTCACTTGTGCTTTTTACTTCTGTGCTTGTTGTACTTGATTTTTTTTTTTTGTGAATAGGTAGAGAATTTTAACAGTTGGTTGAAAGAGGGCAAATTAGTTGTGTTTAACTTTAGAAGCAACACTCTTCAGGATTGTTGTGTTCTTAGCTGGTTTGTGCATTGCCCTAGGAATACAAGCACAGGCTCTTTACAGTGTCATCTGAGACTGTGAAGGTTGCACAGTTCACTAGATGAGACCCTGCTGACCACCAAGATCAACCTGGAGCATCTACAGCAGATGCTAATGAAATGTTTGTGAGAACTAGAAAATATACCAAAATCTTCTTGCTGTTTTACAGACAAAAAAAAAAAAAACAAACAAGAAAAAGCAGGTAATATACTATGTGTCATTTCAAATATTCAGTATCATGAACAGATGTAATCAGCAAAATCTTTCTTTCAAACTGTGTGAAAGTGTAGGAGCAGCATTCTCAAAGGCATATAGGGAAATGGGGCTCTTAAAGCATTACTTTTTCAAAAACAGTGTGTTCAATGGTCTAGTATGTGCTGTATTCTTGGCAGGTAGTGCTTCAGTGACTTGGTTATCGGGTGTTACAGGATGTTATTTGCAAGAAGTCCTAGAACAGAGGCCTGAGCTCAGATCAGGTAAATGGCTTGGAAAGTTTTCACATGTAGAGCACGCTGGTTTTCTTTACCTAGGGGAGAAGCCATACAAGTGTGAGCTGTGCGACAAAGGCTTTGCCCAGAAATGCCAGTTAGTGTTCCACAGCCGGATGCATCACGGAGAAGAGAAACCCTACAAGTGTGATGTGTGCAACCTGCAGTTTGCAACGTCCAGCAATCTCAAGATTCACGCCAGGTAGGCAAAAGTGGGAGCCTGCACAACTACAGATGTTTGCTTGTGCATGTATTTAAACAGAGAGAACAATTCACTTCAGGGTGAGCAGGAGTTAAATATTCACGTAACTTGATTATTTCTGGTCCTCCGATATTCTCAGATCTTGTTTTGTACTGCATAATAGGTATATGTGTCTGTATACTCCCTCACTAGGGAAGTGCTTTGCAGTTTATGGACATTGTGTGATTCACACTGATGTCTTCATGTCAATGTCTAGATTTTTGTTTTGTCCATTGATCTCTTTTAACACAGACAAGGAAAGAATTCCTTGGCTGGAAGTGAAGCAGAGCAGATCTCACTGTTTGCTCCTGTCTACATGGGACTGTTTGTATTCTTTTGGCAGGAGCACAAGTCATGTCCCTCTATTAGGAATCAGCCTTTTATCTTGCAATACAGCATAATGCCAAACTTGCTGAGGTCTCATGCTGAACATTACAAGTGTAATGCCTATAATTCAATGTAGCTGCCACTGAAATCACTGATAATCGCCAAGGTCAACAGACAGTTGACAGCAGTGAGAAGCTGCAAGCTCAGACCCAGGCTCTGGGTCACTGTGGTGTTGCTTGTTTGTGCGCAGGAAGCACAGCGGCGAGAAGCCCTACGTGTGCGACCGCTGCGGGCAGCGCTTCGCGCAGGCCAGCACGCTCACCTACCACGTGCGGCGCCACACCGGGGAGAAGCCCTACGTGTGCGACACCTGCGGAAAGGCCTTCGCCGTGTCCAGCTCGCTCATCACCCACTCCCGGAAACACACAGGTGAGGGGAGGCAGAGCACCAGGCACCCCCGGAGCCCGATGCGGGAGCAGCGATCATCAGGAATGTTGTAGACTGGAATTATCTGGGAGTGGCCACTGTGCTTTCCATCCATCAGCTCCTTTCTTACGTTCTTTCCCTCTGACTTCCGCTTAGAGGCTTCTTCTCCCATTGGACGGTGCCTCTGTTGGTTTAATTTGTCCTTTGCTTATTCTGGTTGATATATTGTAATAAACTCCTTGTGTTTTCTTTAGGAGAGAAGCCATACATCTGTGGCATTTGTGGAAAGAGTTTTATTTCCTCTGGAGAGCTCAATAAACATTTTCGGTCCCATACAGGTCAGTTTCCAGACAAGCTGCTTCCTGTTAAATAAATATTTTTCTACATTCACTCAGTTTGTGCTGTGCTTGAAAATAGTCCATCTCTGAGTTAAACATAATTTAAAGAAAGTGCTTGTGATTTAAGTTGCGTTTTCAGACTAGTGCCCAACGGCTTAGGCATTGATGTATTAGCGTGGCTTTACTTCAAACATGAGATTTTTTTTTCTTTTCCATCTATTTTTCTGCAAATGTTTCTGTTACAAATACAGACACAGACAAAATAACTTACAGTTGCAAAGTTACATGTTAAAATACAACTTTGAAATCTGTTCTGCATCTATAGCTGTGTTTTCTGTTGGTTTCACAATTCTATTCTTAAGTTCTAATTGTCAAACACACTTTTTTTTTAGGTGAAAGACCATTTATCTGTGAATTGTGTGGAAATTCTTACACAGATATAAAAAATCTAAAGAAGCACAAAACAAAAGTTCACACAGGTGAGTTCTTTGGGTAAAGAAAGGTTCAGACCTTGCACTGGCTGTTTTATATTGTTCCACGCTGAATAACTTTTGTTTTTCTTTTCATCAAATAGGACTGAAATTAGATAGAAAAGAAAGATAGTTCAGAGACAGCGAAACCTTTTAAAGTGCAAAGCCCCTGCTAAGTAGGTTCAAGACAAAGCATTTGCCTTGTTAGAGGAAACACTTTTTGATCAACAGAGAAGCAGATTGCTGCTAACAAGAATTTTCCTATGTAAATACTTACCCTCTTGTAAACTGTGAGATGTTTTCTTATTAAGGTATAGATTTTTTTAATCTCTTCTTAGCTACTTTAGAATGAATTTGTCCTTACAAAGGTGGTAATTGAGGTGAGCAGGGCATACGAGCTGGAAGAATTTCTTTGCTCTCTGAAGGCTCAAATAATTTTAATGTAACTGTGAAAGATTTTTTTTTTTCCTAATATAAATATTCCCTGTCAACATTAATCCAAGCCTGAGCTGGATTAGCAAACACATGATCAGAGAGCTGACAGAACATTCCCAGCTGTGAATGCTGCCCTAAAAAGACTTTTCAAATACATCTGATTCCTATTCTAGGTATCAAATTTTGAATAGGAAGAAATTTAGTAATTTAGTACTTGCTTGTGTTACTTGCTTATGGTCACAGACATTTCAGATAATAGAACCAGCCTCTTTCCACACTGTCTGCATATGCTTCATTATCCATTCATCCTTAAGTATATTAACCATAATTCCCCTGCCTCTGTGATATGCAACAGGAAGTAATGGGTATCTTTGTCTGGATTCTGGAGTCTGGTATCTGTGTTCTGTGCCAGGTCAAGTAGAGATCTAGCTGGAATGTCATCTTTCTGATATGCTGCAAGCAGCAGAGAACATGGTTGTGAGTGCTGAGGTGACAGTCACCCATAGCCCAAGTGCCCAGGCAGCCTTTGAGACACTGAATGACCATTTAGACAGTTGGGTGAAGGGGATTTGCAGGATTTGCATCACAACTATGGGATGTTTCTTCAGTCCATCTTTATTCCTTAGAGGGATAGTGCCTGTATAGAGTTGTGAGGTTTAGTGAGATGACACTGGGGTTATCATCAACAAGGTAATCTGATAATGACTCTGAGAGCCTTGTTGAGGTGAATATACTCATTCAACATTTATATTTTTGAGTTGGACTTGTTATTTTTATTCTTCCATGTAAAGACACTTGTAGTGATGTGTTTCATTTCTCTTTGAACTGTGTTATCTGCAGTCAGGTTTCTAATCGCAGTTCACATTTGCCAAGAGTAAGAAAGACTTGTTCAGTTCTTTCTAATCTTATTTCTCAGTTCTTCTGCAGTTTTTTCCACTAAGTTTTTTTCCGTATATGAATTGTACCGAGAGAAATGTTCTGGAAAACATGGTTTGTTTTTTCCTCACAGGATCTGAAACCCCTCCTGATTCCAATACACTTGAGAATTCTTTCAATGAACAAGAATCCGTTCAGAAAAGTCCTTTATCAGAGTCTGTAGACGTGAAGCCCTCCGAGATGTCTTTACCACTTCCTCTTCCCATTGGCACTGAAGACCATCAGATGCTGCTTCCTGTGACAGGTAGTCAGTCTCCTTCGTCAGAAACGTTACTGAGGTCTGCAGTGACTGGATATTCAGAACCTCAGTTTATTTTCCTGCAGCAGTTGTACTGACACTGCAGCATGGAGCCAACAAGGTAATCAGTAGTGAACTCACATCCTTTGGTAAGATGAACTGATCATTCATGCAGTTACACTTTATGGAGTTGGACTTCTTGGGTTTTTTGGTTTTTTTTTTTTTTTTTTTTCCCTTCTGTGTAAAGACACTTGTAAAGGCATCTCCTTTGTGCAGTGCTGCCTTGCATTTCTTGTTGAATTGTGCTAATCTACAATCACGTTTCTAATTGCAGCTAACACTGATTTCCAGGAGATTATTCCTTTCCAGCAACACCTGCCTTAAGAATTCTCTTTTAAATATGTTAATGCATTTTGGAGATCTCCTCAGTGTTCCTGCTCATCTGATTTGTCACAGTATCATTTAGGAGCATACTTTTTAAGCCATATTTCTTAGTTGAAGAATATTAGCCCAGATGTACGAGGGAAAAATAATTGTAATTCAAAGGAGGAGAAAAAAAATCCTAATTGAGATGTCCTAACAAGCCTGTACTCCTGTATTCCAAGGTGATATCCAGTAGTAGGCCAGTGCTGTGGTGAGGTGCTTGCAAAGAGTTACTGCTCTCTGCCAGAAGTAGCCGCCTTCGGTTGAAGTCTGACCTGAGGGAAGGAAAACTTGGATAAATGTCCCTGACAAGGACGTCCTGATGGACGTTACCTTCATATCAAGGTAACGTCCTGACGTATGTGCTCAGTGGATATTCTTACCAAGATGTCACTCCTTTTTTAAGCAAAGCCAGCATTGTTGTACCTTGTCCCAGCTTTATTTTTCATGTACCTGAAATCCCATTCAATACCCTTGAAAAATACCTTGTTCATGAAAAAAGAGCTGGAATGTATTTGTAGACAAGACAAAAAGATGCACCAGCTTAGTTGTGGGGCATGGATCATAGTTTCATAATAATCATTTCTGTTACAGTAGTGTTTCACAGAGTGGTTCAGTTAGACAGTAGGTACAAAAGAGGAATAAATCCCTCCCTTCACTGGGCAAATACTACTTTGATACTAAATGAGGAGGCATCAAGGAACAATGCAGCAGAGCAGATAGATAGTTTTCTGGTCAAGGATTTATCAAAATGTGACTGATTTAATTGAAGTATTTATGAATTGCATTACTTGTCACTTATCCACAGTGACTTCATAAAACTATTATTTAGCAAGACTCATGTAAAAATGTTTTTATTACCAGCAACCTTGAATTTTTTAAAAATAACATTTTTAGTGTCCCGGTAGGGCTGTTAATGTCTAGTTGACAAAATAACAGTATTTTTATATTCCATTTTCCAGTTTGTGCCATTAATAGCATAAACATTATTTAAGTAATCCTCAAATAGTGAAGAGACAGTCATGCAGCTGTACCAACGATACATTTAAAGATACTTGCTGGTTAGTTACTTGGTGCTAGCATTTTATTTCCACTGATGCCTTGTGTTCAGACACTGATAAATAGAAGAGTATAGAAAATACCTCTTATTTGGATCTGTTTTACATGAAGTAATAATTAATCTGCACCTTAATTAAACAGCCTTGTGAAAAGAAATTATGGAGGATTTCATTTTAATGTTTTGTAAGCTGTCCCTCGACTCCTGAGCGTGACTGGACTTTTTTTCTTTTCCTACGTGTTGGTACTTGTAAAGAGGAAGACCTTCAACTTCCTTGTGCTGATCACCCTGGGTTGTGGCATGTGTCAAACTTGCTTTCTGATCACATTTTATGCTTTAAGCCCACTGTTAGTTTGCCATGCATAACACGAAGTACAGCCCCGTTACCCAGGAATATTCTTATCACAGACATCCAGAACAATGTTCATTGAAGCTGATTCTTGCCATGCCTTTCTTGCATTTATTTTCTTTGCTTTCTCACACGACAAAGGACAATGGATGAAGTTCTCTGATTTTCTGTGAGGCAGCCGTTTACCCCCCCCTTCTTTTTAAAGCTTTATTGTTCATGTAGTACCTCAAGGATTCCTTGTCAGCTCTCATTTACAACTGAGGAATCACAGAGATCAGGATCCTGACTCTAGGTAACTAAAGTGAAAAGGCTGTAGCTTGTCCTATGCTTCCTCACTGCTTTTTCTTTCAGGAAATGTAGCATAATCTTTGGACAGACATATCATGGGTACTGTAAAAGAACAACATTGTGAAGTTATTAAACACTTAAACATCTGTGGAAGATAAATTAATGATAGGCTGCTGTAATAACCTGAGGAAGCGTACATGAAGATCAAGATATGCAGGATATATGAGCACACGTGATAATTAGTTCTGGGAAGAAAAAAACCCATGTTCCTACACAGAAAATGCATTCCAAAACAATGTGGTTTGTTTGTTTGTTTTTATATTTATAAAATTATAGCTTATTAATGTATTCTTAGATTTCAGACTTTTTGAAAAATACATTGCTTAGATTTATACAGGATCTTGTTTAGATACTTATAACAGTAACATTTGCTTTATAACTCATTAAATTTCTGTATAGACAAGAAGATAATCACTATTTTTTACAAGATAATCATTTTAACCTTTCTTAATAGAATACACAGACTTGTAGTTTTGTCTCAGAGCAATAACTTAGTGACCTGCACTCTCAAGCCCCCATCGGAGAGTTTTGATTCTTATCCTCATCTTTTGTGAAGCTATCTCAGCTGCTGAGGTATGGTCTCCTTTAATGAATACAAATTCATTGCCTAGAATATAGATTTTTATATATTCATATATATCATTTGTAGGAGTGTTCAGGTTGGGTGCTGTAGTACCTGAAGAGACAAGTCTGTACTGTAGCTTTTGCTGATGCACAGAAATCAGCTGCACATCTGATTCACAGACTTAAGGGTTCCAGGTTCATTTTTGGAGGTGCAAGGTATTAAAACAGTATTGATAATTTGTGTGAGGAACGACTATGGGAAAACATGGAATCTTTTCAGGCAAACTTTTGCTTCCTGAGACCAACCTGCAAAATGAAGAGGGAGTAGTGACAATTCTGGGATCTGTAAATTGGAGAAAATCAAATGATTTGTGTCAGCGAGACCGCTGTTTCATACTCTGTCAAATTTGCACTGAAGTCAGTGCAAGTTTTGTCTAAACAGGTTTTCTGCCTCCAGACATTTCTGAATTGGCTGTTCTGCAATATTTATGCTAGAATAACTCCTTGCTAACTTGCTTACTTCAGAATTTGTGCCTACATCTGGGCACAGAGCATGGCAGCTTTTCTGAAGTAATATATTTCAAGGAATGTTCCAGTATGGACAAGTCCCATGCAAAGGATTCCAGAGATGTGACTTTGGAGAGGCTGTTGATAAGCCTTACAGAACTAAGTTCAGAAAAGGACTAATAGCTTTTTTTTTTTTTAAGTTATTTTTGAAGTATCTTTCATGTATATAAAAATTTATCTGTTACTTGTATATAGCTCAACTCTCAATTTTATAATCCCCTGGGACGGGAGTTGTACATATTTAGCCTGAAGCGTTTTACGTTAGACTTCAATAAAGTTGTTTTGTACCTTTCCCTCACCTTGTGTCTGCTGTGTCTAACTGCAAGGGGGAGCAAGGAGAGGAGGAGGGAAGCAGTCTAACATGATCATCCTCTACACCAGGCACAAGGACCCAGGGCAGCCCTTGCAACACAGCAAGCATTGTTACATTTTATTCGTGATAGCAAAAATAACTGATTCTTATGATGAAATACTCCATCTGCTTACATCAACTTAAATGCAGCCTCGTGTAACTGCTTTTGAGAAAGGTGAAAGGTTAGAGGGGTGGGGTGTTGTTTGTTTTCCTCTCTTTTTCCAGTGTTGGTTTTAAGGTTTGGAGTGTTGGGCTATTTTTTTTTCTGCTTTGAAGATGTTAAAATTGATGTTAAGTGAATTTCTAAGTTGGGTTGTTTTACAGAAAGTGACCTCTGTTTGGTGGCTAGATCACAGATCTCAGGATAGGACTTAGCAGGCCAGCGGTAGAACCTAAGTCCAGTTGAATTAGTCATTTTCTTTCCCTTTTAAATGAGGGCAAAATGCTCCTTTTCTGCAAAGTGCTGGGAGTGCTGAAGGCAGATGTGGGGTTGTTTGTGTTGTTTCTTTTCAGAAAATGATTATCCTTGCTTTGGCTACTAGCATAACAAGCAACTAGAATACTAGAATCTACAAGAACACAGTAAGAATTTCAAGCCTGGGTCAATTATCTCATTCAAAAAAATACAAAATGCTTCTTTTGATAATGGAGGGCTTGGTTAGGAGAGAAAGAAAAGCCCTGTCTAGAGCAGGGGTCCAGCATTGTATTGTTGAATAACCCTTCACATAGAAAATATTTCAGACTCATACTCCAGGGCCATTTATCCTGAGATATTTTGGTATGACACTGCTGCCCTCTTACCTCATCTCCTAAAAAACCCCCATCCCTACTGTTAGTAGAGTCTCTGTTCCTTGTTATCATGGCAGTTTAAGGGAGTTACAAAGTAATACCATTCATAAATGAAAAGTAAGACTTAATTTGAGCAATGAAATTAGGCAAGACTTAATGTACAGCCAACAGAAGGAGGAGAAGGAGAGATGTGTGGGAAGATTACACTTCAGGATGACTCTCATGCTTTTCTTTCTGGCAAGAAGCTCCCTAATCGGAGTCAGAGTGCTGAGCATGGAGCCTGCAGCCATAACTCAGAGGATAATCTGCAATGCACCCAAGAGCAGCAGCCCAAAATCTTTGATGATGCAGACGTATCTTAAAATACACATCTGTTAAAGTAGGAATTTCCATAGCATGCAGATCCTCCTCAGACAATACATTCTGTGTGTCCTTACCTTGTTTTCCTTGCACTGCTCCTTCTGTGCAATGGAAGAGGGTTCCCACACAGTGGGACCACAGGTCTGTGGGGATGCCCTGGAATGATGACAAACTCTGAGGTCCCTCTGCAGGAACTCAGGTCCTGGTTCCTGCTCTGCATATTCCCCTTCCAGGTGTCCTGTCTGTTAGGCTGCTCTGGAAGAGACTATCGGGACTTGTGCTGCAGGGAGTGAACCGGATTTGGGAGCACTGGATTCAGGAGCAGTGCTTCCCAGCTGGCTCTGGCAGGCCAGGAGGATGAGGGAAGGACTCCTGTATCAGCCTGGGGATTGTTACTTTCCATATTCATTTTCACTTGTTCAGCAACGCAGAAGACTCTACGAGTGAAAGTCCCCGCAAACCACTGCTGTCCTGTATGGTCCCTTTTTTCTGTTTAGGGCATAAATCTAGTCACTTCAGGTATGAACAGAGGGGAAAAAAGGAAACCATACCTTGAGTGATTCACAAAAACCCCTAAGGCTGTATCCAAAAACCATTAAACAGTTTAACTACCCACATCTGCAGATGTTGTCTTACTCAGGTGTCAAAGTTTCCATCTGACTGCAATGCTACGAATCTTTCTAAACCAAGACAGGAAAAAACAAGGATACTGGGTTTATTTTTGTATTTATAGTACAAAAAACAACTCTGTGCTGCAGGCTAATTAAAATACTAATATACCAGCAAACTAGGTTCATTAACTTTAATTAGTATTAGTAAATTAGTATTAGTAGAAAATTTGGAGATTCATGCATTATTTGACTAAATGCTTAAGTTTAAAGTTTTTTTCTTTTTTTAAAGTCACCTTTGGAAAAACACCATAAGCAAGTCGTTAGCATGTGAAAGGGGAGAGAGGATGTGGAGCACTGGAGACAAGGGGCTGCACTCAGCAGGAATCCTGTTTTGCAGCCTCTCGCAGGTCAGCAAAGCTGCTCCCCAGGTGCAGGCTTCACCCCCAGTTCTTACTTGCTTCATCTGCCCAGCTCTACTTCAGGCTGTAGAGAGGCAGTAAGGTCCCCTCTGGGCTCTCCTTTAGCTGCCTCTGTGGTCTGTGGCTGCTGCAGTCCCTAGTACTGCCAGGAGTGCCCACTGCTACTCTTAGAGCACAAATATTTTCAAAAGGGCAGAACAGACTCAGCATGTCACTCCACTAAACTCATCTACAGCCAGGGAACCCTAGCACTGCATCTAATCACATTAAGACAGATCTATGCAATAGATAGGACTGCAGCAAGAGCAATGTGTTCTCATACCAAGAGGCTTTTAATAGATTGGTGATTATTTAGCAACAAATTTTAAGGTCAACGTACACTGGAGAAATGTAGTTAGATATTTTAATGCCCCCCTCTTTTTTTTTTTTTTTTTAAACTTCTCAAGTGCCTTTTAGGTTCCTTCCACACTA
>JAVCKT010010746.1:0-11091 GCA_032273925.1 Rhynchotus rufescens
TCTCCAAACCCGCCTGGATGCCGCCCTGTGCCCCGTGCTCTGGGTGTCCCTGCTGGAGCAGGGGGTTGGACTAGATGGACTCTGGAGGTCCCTTCCAACCTCAACCATTCTGGGATTCTGTGGTCTTTCATCTGTGGAAAGCTTCACAGAGGGAGTGAGCAGAGGGCTCTTACCCTTTAAGTGTAACCAGAGCTTTTGGAAGGTGAGTGATGATTTGTAAGAAGCAAAAGTGCCAGCTTGTTTAATACTAAGTTTTTATTTTCAATGACAAAGGTAATTTCTTCTCCTTTGCAAGTTTTTGCAGAATTTTGCAGACACTTCATAAGCTGTGTGTATTAGCACAAACATGAACACACCTTTTAGCCTGTCTGTGTTGTCTGTGTACACAGTGTGGTGCATTAGGATAGCTTGAGTTGGTCCTTTTGATCTGTTTAAGATCTGTTTTAATCTCTTTTGATCTGTTTGATCTGTTTAAGAGTTCTGCTTAGAACTGCCCATGTGTAAAGCAGCGTGCACTAAAGCATGTGGCATCTGCCTGACTTCCAGGGGATTTAGAGGCTTCTTTGGTCAAGTCATGGAAGCATCAGACTATGGAGTATGGTTTTAAAAATATCTTGCCAATAGACATCTATTAGCAACAGACCTTTTGTAAGATTTATGTCTTTTATAGCCAGTATCACAAGCTTCACAAACTTAGAGATACCGCTTTTTTTTTTTTTTTACTTAAAGACTTGGCTTCTGCATAGCCCTTATTCCTAGGGGGATCTGGAATGCAGAGAAGCACAAGTGCCAATCCTGAGGACAGCACTCAGCCTTGTGATAACGTATGTGTGTGTCAAGTAGGTGGAAGACACTGAAGGATAATTTGAGGGATAGAAGCTCTGTAGATGCTCTTTTTTGTGTGCCCAACTGAAAATCTGTGTTGGAGACAAAATTATTTGCTGGGATTGGCAGTATTTGAATCGCTTCTCAAATATTCTGCTGTTTTTTCTGAACACGGCTGGAGGTCAGTGTCAATTCTGCATCTGTAGAGAAAGCAAAAGATAAATATTCTTTGTATAGGTCTCACCCTCACCCTTAGTGTTCCTGCTACTCTTTTTGCTTAAAGAAAAGCAGATAGTTTGCATATTGATATTTAATCTCAGCTTTCTCATTAAGTTTACTATCTATCATAGAATCATACAATGCTTAAGGTTGGAAGGGACCTCAGAGGTCAACTAGTCCAACTCCCCTGCTCATGCAGGGTCACCTAGATATTTTACTTGGTGTTTTGGGCCATTGGGCATTATGTTTCCCAAATTTCCTAATTCAAATTCAGACTGTCTCCCTCTCTGGGCTTCGTGGCTCCGGTAAAAGGAGCAGGAACAACTTTATTAAAGTGGTATTGACAGCATTAATGGAAGCATTAGTTGTAATAATGAATAAATATTTGACTATTTTCATTCATGCATGAAGGAAATGAGAAGCCCAAACAAAAGTTTGATCTTTATTTCCAGTCCTCTCAGCATGAACCGAAGGGCTAGAAAAGAGCTTGCAGCCCAGCCTCTAGTGAGGTGGTTGGAAGATCCCAAGGCAGAGGTCTGGTTTGATCCCCATGGGCCGAGGAGGGCCCAGAGGAGGCTGTCATCCCCTCGTGAGTGTAGGGTTGTAGCTCCTGCCCTCGGGCATTTCTGGATGGAAACGGCCCCAAACGCTACCTGCTCTGCGCCGACACCAGCGTTTCCAAGGCCATCAGGGACCCTCGGACCTTCTGTAGGGCTTGGGTGGCCTTGTGTTGTGGCCTGCATGGAGGCCACATCTGGGCATCTTGAGCACCTTTGAGTTTGGTTGGGCTCATTTACTGCTCTAGGTGACCCTGTGTGTGCAGCGGGGTTGGACTAACTGATCCCTAAAGGTCCCTTCCAACCCTAACGAATCTGTGATTCTGTGTGTAAGGTGTTTATTGCTGTGAGAGATGGCTGCAATTCCAACCATGTTTGGGAACTTGCCTACCCTCCAACTTGGCTGCAGCAAAAGCCCAATGCTGAAGGTATCTAGTAGGCTGAGCTTCAGCTTTATGGGTCACTTTTATAGATATCGGTGTCTGAATTGCACCTGCCTGTTTCTGTGAACAAGCTCCTGTGTGTGTACAAGCAGGAGGCAGGTCTGATGTAGAGCAGCAAACCTCTTGGGTGGAAGGATGTGTTCTTGGCATAGTAGGTTTTAGACAAGAGCATTTACTAGTGCAACTACTGATGGTAGTGGTAGAAGAATAGAAAATGATTAAGGTCTTCCAGAGCCAAGAATTTTTTTATGAGTATGTTAATATTTTCCTTTCCTGATTTTTTTCCTGTTTTTTTTTCTTCTGCTCTTTATCCTAAAATTTTCCTTAGGAGTGGAGCTCATACAGATTTTGAGGACTTTATAGTACAGAGGATGATATCAAACAATTCACCTAAAACTTGAGCTCCAGCCTGACGCCAGGGGCGCCTGGAGAAGATGGAGGGCGTGTGGGGCAGGGTGGCTGTGCAGCGAAGGCCGGGAGCAGAGGAACTCTGGCCCTCCCCGAGGACAGAGGCTCCAGGCTGCAGAGTGGGAAGTGCAAAATTCCCTGAGTGTTGATAGTTAGCAGAAAAATTCTTTCTTGTCTGTCTTCTCAAGTGAAGCAGATGATATATATGAGGTCACAAAAAGTGTTGTGGACTCATAAAGTCCTTAAACTCTTTTAATGTTTTGGGATGGATCTAGTGCGTGTTGGTGGTGTTGAAATCCTCTTGTGAGAGAAATCATGCAAGTTGGGAGTAGGGCCTGATGGATTTCGTGGCGACGCTGCAGGAATTGCTGGTGTTGCTCACGGGGCCCTTATGCCGGTAGTGGCCTTAGCAAATTGGTGGTGACTGGAGGTTGGTTGCGGCGGGTAACGATGACTGGCAGTGCTGATGGGAACGATATGAAAGGACAAAAATGAAGACGGGGAGTCTGCAATCAGTAGGATGCAGCTCAGGGTTTCCCAGCAGGTCTGTTGAGTTAATGTATTATTATTATTTTTTCAAGTCTTCTTGGAAGGAATTACTAACTGCTGGTTCTTGAAGGCAGGGGAGGTAGGAGGAGGAAAACATAAGGCATTTCTTAGCCAAAGGAAATACCATTGTATGTGTAGTATGGAGATAGGATTTAAAACGTCTGAATTTCTTTAGTTCTCTCTTACCTAGAAAAAACTATTTAAACCACCCATGGGTTATACTACATTGTGTGTGTTTAATTTAATGCATCGTTTGTTGTTAGTACTGCCAGTACTACCACTAATGCTGTCAGTTATTGTGCTTTGTATTCCTATTTTCGTCTAACTAACTGAAGAGTCTTTTGGAGAGAGGGTAACAGGCATTCACCAGAACCCTGATGGAAGCTGCACACCCGGAGGTCTCGGCCGTGTCTGGGAATCTCTTCCCAGATCCCAATCTGCTTTTCTTTCCTTTTAAACTACAGCTCTCCTTCCTCTGTTGTTGCAAGGTCCAGGAAGCTCTTCGCCTACTCTGTGGACCGAAGGACACTCCAGGAATGCATCTCAGTTAATGCAATAAAGGAAAACGCTGCCCCCACATAACTGCAGCGTTGGGAAGGGTGTAGTGGATGAGATGCAAAGCCATAGGAGGATTTTCACAGCAGATGTATTTTAAATTGTGGAATGAAATTATATCCTGACCTCGAAAACAGAGTTCCTATAAAATCCTGGGAAAATAATTTAAACTGCAGATTTGCAAGATGTCTGCTCATGGATAAAGAATTTTATTTAATGGGTGCTAAACTAAAAATCTCATTGTCAGGTTTGCAGAAACACCAAAGACTTGCAGCTGCAAATCACTACAGTCACTTAACAGACACAATTATGTAAAGATGCTAAATCCTCTTGAGGAAAAAGGAGGAAAAAAGCCTGAAGATTTCAAATGGAGCTCAGAATTAGCAGGCGCTGTTGCCAGTTTTGATCTTGTTCTATTTTGGTTTCAACTCGGCATCTGAAAAAGAAAAGACCATGTTCACTGTCCAAAGGGAAGACGTTACTGTATTCTGATTATTGTGCGAAGCGCTCAAATGTTTTTTGCTTAGTTCAATAGAATAAAAATTGCAAAGAAATGGAAAATTTTAAGATGTCCAGTAAATATATTTTGGTGCATGTAGTGAAAGGAATACAGGAAACCACCGAGTAACCGCAGTTCTGGCTGTTTGTTCAGTGCCCACGGGGGTGATACTCACATTATGTCGCTCCAGTCATGCAACTTAGGAGCTCTGAGCCGGCCCCTGGACGTGTTTTCTTCCCACGTTTGACCATATGGAGCGCTGGCCGTATAGGTGGCCATATAGGCCCTAGGCACTGGGGGCTCCCTGGTGCCTCGCACGGCCGGAGCGCGTGTCCTTCCCTTCCCCTCACGCCTGCATCTCCTGCGTGGACAAAACCAGGATATTTTGTGTAAGGATAACATTAACATTGAGGTGTGTGGTAGAGAAGAACTGAATCCCCTTGCAGAATTTATTTCTTTCTTCATTTGGGAGGGTATTTGGGAGATTTTTGCACCAGAACCATATTTTTGTAGGCTCAAGAGTGGGCCGTGCCCGCAGCACCTTTCACCGTGTGCTACACGCTCGGTTTACCCTTTCTGTAGTAAATTTGGAAAGGTTTTTAGTGTTCCGTAGCATCCTCTTTTCTTGTTTAGTTCTTGTCTGGTCCCCTAACCCTTCTGCAGTAGTTCTCACTTTGAGAGGGTATGGAGCAGATGTGGAGCTGGTTTGGGGAGCAACATTAGGCATCCCCTCATGGGATAATGGGATTCGGAGTGCGATTCGGAGCTCGCACTCCTGCTCGGGAGCTTTCTCCAGAGTAAAGTTCCGAACATCAGAGGTAGAAGCCTATTTGTTTTTATTGCACATGTGCTACATTATAACTTGATATTTCAGAAGGAGATCTACAATTAAAGCATGTGAACTCTTATGTGAGTATGTGTCTTCGTTCTGGAGTGGTGTCAAGAGCATTTAGGTTTGCCTGCTCAAAGTAAAGCATGTATTTCAGACTGCTGTTCCCCTAAAGCAGATAGAGAACTATATTCATGAATATACCTGACGTGTTGTATGCACCACCTACTTATTCCATTAGCAAGTTCTAGGAAATTTTTCTTAAAAAGTTTAATAAGTTTTCAGAGCTGATTTGTCTGCCATCATTGTGGTTGGATAAATACGGTGCAAATTTTTATTTAATCTATTAGTTTAGGATTTCATGTTTTAATGTTTTTGTGTAAATAAAAACATAAAAAGCAGATTATAGTTAGCTTAAGGCACCTCCCTTGGATTTGTAGCTATGTGTATTGCGGAAATGCTCTGTCATGATAGTCTGTCTGTGGAACTGGAAACCAGTGGCAGTACATCCCTATTTCACAGTCAGACTAACAATTTTTGGTCCTTTGCATTCCCATTTTTAATCCTTAATGGCACCAAGCACAGGAGACAACTTACACAGCAATATAAATATTTAACAAATATTAAAGCAATACCTTTTGACTCCAAGTAAGATCTTTTCCTACCCATTTGATGCAGATGGTAGAACTTCAGGGTAGTTGTTTTACAGCATGTTGCACTCAGTTGTGCAAACTTATCTTTTTAGGGTGAAAGAAGAACAAAAACCACAGCTGACACAGTAAGTAACACGCCTCACCAGTGCAGTAGGCTTGACCTCTCTACCTCTGCCATTTTCTGCTTCGTGCACCCTTGCTGGTATTAGCTTTCCCTAATACCGGGTAGGCTGCAGTTCTTTGCCATCTGCTTCCTGGCTGGCTTGTAAGAGCTGCCTGCAGCTTCTTACTTCATCCACGTGGTAGTTGGATGTAGGTTCCTGCTGCCTGCTTGTGGCCCGGTTGACTGTAAGACTTTTCTTCCCTTACATCCGTAGTGGCTGGCGTAGTTTTGCAGCTGCCATCCCCATTGGCTCTAGCTTTTCCGCCTGTTTATTTTTCCTCTTGTTACTGGATAAGAAAACCGTGATCTAGCGTGAATTTCGTTGGTTATTCAGTCACATTATTTGCTTGTTTAAACAGGTGGTTTCCCTTTAGTGGGATCACTGAGCTGGTAAATAACGTTCTTCAGCCACAGCCAAAACAGCAAAATGAGAAGGAGCCCCCGACGTAAGTAAGCTGCTCTCTGTAGACTAAGTAATGTCTGTGTAGCATTAAAACGTACTGCCGAGTATGCTTAGAGTAAATGCCCTTTTAGAACAGCCTGCTGAGGGCGTTTCACAGGGCGACGCTGCCTTTGCTTTCCGATCACTGCATGGCGAGGGGAAAACTGAGATCGCGTTTGTCCTCCTCAGTAATAACTGCAGGGACTAGCTAAGGGTATGATCTGAGGAGCTACTGCTGCCTTCTTTCTGCACATAGTTGTACACAAAATTCCTAGTGAAATGTGTATTCTGTGCATGAGGAGCCTGAATGGTAAGACACAGAACGTTATATATAGTATGTGTGTGCCCATGCACAGCGTTTGCCACATTGATCGTGCATAGAACGCCATGCAGATCTACATGATGCATACGAATGGATTTTTAAGAAACAGGAAAATATATATTTTTTTTCTAAAATGACTGTGAAGCTTCAGAACTTGAGCAGATCCAGGGTGAAATCTTGGTTCTGTCAACATCCAGGGAACTTTTGACATCGGCAAGGCCAGTATTTCATCCATGGAGCTTTTCCAATGCCAGGCCAGCATGAGAGCCATGTGAAAAACCTTACTTTTCCTGCTGTCTGAAAATGCTGAAGTTCAACAGAAACTGGCAAAGCGAGGCCATTCCCTTCTTAGGGTAGCAGTTAAAGCATGGGGCTGAAAACATTCTTTTAATAACCATAAACTGAAAATATTTATTTTAAAATTTCCAAACTTTATAAATGTGGCTTTTGGTTTTATTTAAGCTTTTAAGTTATTATGTTTTCTTTATTGTTATTTATTTCCTTATTATGTTATTATTGTTGTAAGAATGATCATTTTGTGAGTTCTCCTAATAAAAAAAACTTTTTTTGCTTTTGAACCCATAGTCCATGGACATTAAAGCCTACATAGAATTTATTACTAAATAATTTCCAGGCAGAACCCATTTTAGTTTATTTTTGTAAAAATGGAATTTCATATTTTATTTCTCAAAATTAAATAGAGAAATAAGCCATAAAATTGATTTTCTCTAAAGGAATCTATTATTTTCAGCTCTAGTTCTGCCAGGCTTGTATAAATTCCTGATTCACTTAGGTGTAAGATCACATATTTATAGTTGGAGGTTTCTTTATTGATTATTCTTAGTTACTAGCAGTACCCAAATTTGGTTATGAAATCTCAGTTCCTTCTTGGTCTTTCCTCTGTGCAGCAAACTTTGTGCTGCTTTCCAGTGTTCTGCGTAAGCATATGGCTTTGAAGAAACTGAAAATGCTGAAAATTCACTGTAAGCAGTTGAATTAGAGTGCCTCCCAAAATATTTATAAATGTTTCAGTCTTGTAACACAAGGATATTTTGAACATATCTCTACAACGATCTTTTTGGGAACCACCTTTGCTCAGTGTTTTCATTAAATAACCAGGAGATCTAATGAAGATGCAGTTGATGCAGGATGGAGAACAACTGCAGCAGTTCTTTGGAAAAAAATATGGGATCTATGATAGCACGTAAGTGGAACAAGCTGGGAAGTAGCCTTTATATCCTACTAAGCTTTAGTGAGATCTCACCTGGAATAGTGTGCCCACATGCAGAACAGTTGGAATTCAGTGGAAACCAGCAAGAAGGAGTAATCGGATGTCTGCAGACCAGGGCTTAGAGAAGCTTTGAGCGTTTGAGGTTATTTAATTACCGAAGAGAAAATCCAAAGGAGATGGGCAGATCTTTAAATATGTAGAATGTTGGTGTAAATAGGAATCATCTCCTCTCCATGTGTGTAGTGGTCAGGCAGAAAGTAATAAACTTCAGTTGAATCAGAGAAGACAAAAACCTTTTTTAGTGGTAAGAAGACTTAAAATCATGCACAGCTTGTCTGTTATTTTTGCTGCCTCCTGTGACTTGCAGAGAACTACTGTAACTAGAGACCACTGTAGGACGTTGTGGAGCAGCTTGGAGCTCTGTATGTCTTCAGAAGTTCTACCACTGTCCATAAGTATCCGAGCATTTTCCTCTAAGTATATGAATCTGTAATGGATTTTAAGATATGTTCAACACTTCTGATGAAAAAGTGATTGTGGTTAATCTGAGAAGGACTGAATTTGGCAGGACAAGGCAGAGAAGGATGCATGGAAGTGGTTGAGAACATGAGATATGATACTATGAATTTTATTTTTGCCCTGGTGAAAGTATTTTTGGAGAAGAACTGAGCAGAAGTTCTTACCCCGGGCTTGGGCAGATGCAGGATTAGTCTGACGTGTTAGAAGCCAGTTCTGTGTCTGGCTTTCCTTGGTGTAGGTTGGCTTGGGGCCACCTCCTGCACTCTTCACCATGGCTTCCTTTTCCTGAAACGTTCAAGATGCTTCTCTGTATTCCTACGGAGCAGGAGTCCTCAGCTGCACCTTGGAACAACTGCTACTCCTGCTCAGCACTTAGCCTATCACTTCTTATTTCTTTGAATATCTCTGACATAAACCTCATAGAAGTTATATTCAAATTGTTCCTCTTTGGGAGTTTATATCTGTGTTTTTTAAGACTCTTGACAGATGATGGAACTGTGTTAAGCTCCCCTGGGCACAAAGGACTTCCCGTGCTAGGTGGCACTAAAGATCCACCTAGTCCAGTGCTGAGCTTTGGACGGTGCCCAATACCCAGTAGTGGGTATTTAAGAATGCACATAAGAAGCAGGGCTTGCATGCACTAATTCCTGCCCTGCTGCAGCCTCTCACCTTCGGGAATCGTGGTCGCCTCCTGAGCTGAAGGCAACATCCGTGGTTTTGAACGTAGTCCTTGGGAATCTACTTGCCATTAATGTTTCCAGTCCCATTTTGAACCTACTCATATTTTTAGCTGCTTCGGAACTTACGGAAAATGAGTTTCACTGTTGAGTTAGGTGCTCTGTGGTAAAGTTGTGACCGTTTGCTTTCTTTAAACTGCTGCCTATTTATTTAAACTGCTGCCTATTTATTGGGGAACTCCTGTTCTTGGGCTATGAGAAGTAACTGCTTGCAATTCTTTAGGCACTTTCCCTATATACTCCGCATAATCTAAACACATGCCTATCTTATTCCATTCAGATGTGTTTTAGGCGGAAGATTGACGGCATCTCTGTACATGAAAGGCAGTCTGTGCTGCCCATCATCCTTGGTGCCTTCCTGCCTCCGTTTAAAAATCCTGTTGGATCTTTCTGAGAAAGGATGACCCGAGTCCCACAGAGTATTTGGGCTAAGAGCTCTCAGTGGATTTCTACGGGGGTTAGGAAAGAACGTGTCTGACCATAAATATATACATATATATATATATTATATATATATTTTGTTTGTTTTCAGGCTGGTGCTTTGTCAGTGAGCTGCAGGCAGGGAGCCTGCCTCTTGCTTTGATAATTATAAGGAATAATAACAAAGAAACAGTATATAATATATAACAGTTTATAAAGAAACAGTAGATAAAATGCATTAAATGCATTAAAATGTTTTAGACAAATAAAGCATTATATATAATCTAAATCTATAAAAGTATTTGATTGCCTTTTTGTGTATTTACTAGACTAATTCTTGGGAAACTAAAATATATTGCTTACTGCAGTAATAGCAAAAAATAATTATGAAGCTAGACAGAATTAATTAAGTGCTAAATTTTGTTAAAAATATCACATTAATAACTAGATATTTGTGTGATTTTCCTAGCGTTCTGTTATCAATAGCGAGAAAAGAAGATTGAATGTTGCTATAAAATAATATGCTAGAGAGATTTAATCAAGCCTCTTTCAACAGTTTTCTCTATAAAATAAATGATTTTTGTTAAATTAGTAAAGTTTGGTAGAGTGGTCAAGCAAAGCAGACTTGTAGCCTCAAAGAAATGGACTTTTTTTTAATAAGAACTTGTGGGGAAAAAACCTCTCCATCAAGAAAGTGCTTTTTTTTTAACACTGCAATCCTCTTGCTATTGCAAGTGTTGAAGAAATACCTGATTTTTACAATGTATGCTCATTCACGGTGATCACATGCATATTTTTATGTATGACCTGTCCTGTTGGGATGCAGTGACTCCAAGCATAAGGTAAAAAGGAGTATGACTGTGTGCACCATAACCAACACACACTGCATTTGCAAAGAAGACATTGGCTTTTTTTGGGTATCTCCTTTAAGGCACTGTTGTATAAAGTGGAGTGAAAGAACAAAATTAATTGCAAAACATTATCAGACACGCAATTTTTACTATTTATGATGCAAGTTTAGTCTTGCTGGTTCCCAAAGGAAGCATTTGACTTTCTAAAAATAGACTTAATTTAAGAAATAGACTTTCTTAGATTAAGTATATTGTTTTCTTCATAAAATTAGAAACGACCAGTAAGGATATATTAGTGGATACCTTCATCAGTGCTTATACTAAAGCAACCTTTGAAAAAGATTGCTCCATTTATAGAAATGTTTAATGAAATATAATTAAAATACACTTGCATTTTTCAAATACTCAAATACTTCAACAAAAATCAATGATCATTATTGCTAGTATTCTAAATTTACTACATAACAAAGTGATTGTCAGCCACTAGGTAGCTTTGAATTTTCCCAGATTATCTACCCCAAAGGTGATTAATAGCCTGCATGGAAAGCTATTTAATAAAATTCAGACTATGTACAGTCAGCAGGTTTATTTGCAGTCTGTGCAGTTACTGTCCAGTGTGTTTTTAAATAGTACTGTTGAAAAGAGTACTCTCCACTTAAATATTTTTCTTAAAGAGAAATATATATTTCTGCAGTCAATGCATTTGTGAAATTGGAGTCATGAGAAGTGTAGCAGTTAGACAGGAAGGTGGAAATAAAACTAAGAGCGAATGAGTTGAAACTAAAATTATAATTTACTGTATTAAAAAAAAGAGATATTGTCACTATCTCACAGTCAAATACTATAAATTCACAAAATATATTCTTAGC
>JAVCKT010010748.1:0-10255 GCA_032273925.1 Rhynchotus rufescens
ATATAATAATTAAATCTAATAATTAAGTTATTAAACAGACTGATTGAATACCCAAAGCTACTATGAGTATAATAATCTTTACTCTTTCAAAAATCTCAGTGATTAGAATTTAGAAATTTCTATTCCATTTCCTAGAAATCCTCTCTTGGTTTGAATTTTCAAATAAAACTTTGACCTTTAAATTGCAGTGCAGACTGCAAATCAAGGCAGGTTCTAAGCAGCTCAGATCAAGATTTTTTGTTAGAAGTGAAATGGTTCCCAGAACAATGAAAACTTTTAGAGGATCACACTTGCAACCTACCTCCTAATTTGGGATGACCTTGGAAACTGAGATTTTTGGCTCTCTCATGGTATTTTTAATGGAACTCTCTTACTAGTCCTTCTTAGTGAAGGTCATACATTGTAATGGAATATTGCAAAACTTTGATCTGTAATGCCATTTTGTGGACCACTTAACTAAGCACCTCCTTATTCTTTGAAGGAAAGAGAGTGGGCAAAAATCAATATTGAGTGAGTGATCCATTGACTTGTCCAGATTTCTCATTCTACATCAAATACTCATTATTTTAAAATAACCAAGCTGACTTGTCCAAATTCTACTAGTTTTTTCCAGTGTAGTCAGTGAGATATTTCTCAAGTTGTTATACTGCAATCTCTGCAGGGTACTGCATGGTGAATTCAATCAAGGAGCCACTTGCTACCCTCTTTGTCCTACCTCTGCCTCCTTCTCACCGAGCTGCTGCCAGGGCACCATTCCTTAGTGCTCCTGCATTTCCTTGCTTGCTGTACTAAGAAGTGTATATAAAAGCAGCAAGATGACTGCTTTTCTAGCAGAGATTTCCCAGCACCTGGGGATATTTATATATCAAGATATCAAGATACTTGTAACAACTGTTAATTTCTCCTTTATTAGCTTACTACTGTAAGAGCAAAGCTGACCATAGAGTGGAAAACCTATGCATCACGTTGCATAAATTAAATGTCTGTGCCCTAAGGCTGTGCACAGAGCCTGGTAGGGGGTGACCTGGACAGTCTTATGAAGATTTGAGTGTCTGGTAACAAAAAGGCTAAAGATTCAAAAGCTATCTTATCAGTTAGAAACTTAGTCTCTTCACTAAGTCTAAAATATTCACTACTAGTCTAAATGCTTTTCCTTTTTCTTTCCCAGTAATCCACTAAGCCTCTCTGCATCAAATACTTTTCCAAATTTCCCTAAGTGCCACAGATATGCTATAGGAGCAGTGTCTTCTCACTGAGTATGTTAGCTGCAATCAGTACTTCCTAAGTGAAAACGTTTATGGCTTTGAAAGCAAGGACAGAAGGCTCATGTGACAGCTCAGCTTGATTTGTAATTAATAAATCCACAGGTCTCTCAGCAAGAGTTCCTACTGGAAAAGATTGTTCTTCCAAATATTAGGACAGGAGCTGACTCCAGCAAGGCTGAGGCTGATGGCCAGCTAATTTAGGTAGCACATGATATTGAGCATCTGCTCCAAAACAGATGCTAAATTTTGCTTCTTTTTCAGACACAACCTTCCCTTCTGTCTATAGAGGTTCTAGTAGACCGCAGAAATGGAAATGGCAGAAGGATACTTGGAGAAACTACAACAATGCAACTTATTATATCACACAGATCATAGTTCCACCAAAATATGACAGCCTGTCTCAAAAGACATCCCTATGTGGTCACCATGACAGGACAGCTGACCACTTAGAACTGCTGCAAAACAGGCCAGAATGAATAAACTAACTGGTCAGGATAAATACATGAATCACATATACTTCTTGAGTGCCTTCACCTAGATTACTTCAACTGTATAAAAAGATTGCAAATCTGCTGACCACAGTTATTCAGTGATATCTCTAGGAGCTTTGTGGCAAGATATTAATTCTGGCAGCTTGTCTGCTAAATCTTCATGTTGGCAAGAAATTTGTTTACAAGACAGAGATAATATCTTTCAATAGTTGTTTCCCTGAATAGCTCCTGACTCTTTCTACTGGAATTTTAATTGATAGCTATGACAATGATTCAAAATCCAGTTAGAAAAAATAACTCAATGGATAATTTATGAAAAGGATAAAATTGATTTCAGTTTATTCAATTTCAGAAATCCTATGAAAATCATTTTAATATGCCCTCAATGAAATCAACTCAGTCTACATGTAGAGAGTTTATATGTTTGTAAATGTGTAGACAGACAAATATCTAAAAATTAGTCATAGAGGAAACAAATGGAATATACATTTATAATTCTTGAGTTTAAGGTGGTTTGTTTTAAGTTATATTACCCCTGTGATTTTCTCTGTGAATACTTTCATTTGTTCTTCTTTGATGTGCTAGGGGTTAACTATCAATTCTTTTTCAATTTCTTCCACTATCTATGTGGATATCGGTTCCTAAAAAATTAACTGAAACTACACCAATTAATTATCAAAAGTGGGGAACTTTGAGCTAGCACAAACAGCAGTCAGATTTGAACTTAGAGGTTAAAGTATTGCTACTACAAAGTTCAAAAAAGTCAGGGGGCTTATAGAACATCTGACTCCCACTAGAAATAGATTGCTTCTCTAGGAACAGGAGAAATCACTGCACTCTGATGGCTAAAATACCATTTTAAATTACTGTGGATTAAACAGGTTAAATGGGGAAGATAATCCACCATCACATAAAGATGGTGGTAGAATAATTTTTTTTTTTCAAGGTTACTTTTCCAATGACAAAAATGGGAGAACAAGGCAGACCTATCTTCCATAGCTCCAAGATACAGTCTCTAACTAAACCCTTATGAGCTTTAGGTGCAACTTCACATGCTGAGAGGGTTTTCTCTAGTTGAATTAAGCAGTGTTTGTGTGTGTGCATACATCCATAAAACACTGGCTTGTAATATGTACCTTTACTCAATGCTGGAAGTAAAGCATGTTATCAGCAACTAAACTGTATCAAAAGTATTGTTCATTTAGAAATAGTAAGGTACAATTGTATTTGTCTCTAAGAATGTTGTTTTTTTCTAGACAGACACATAAGAAAGAATCTGAAGTAAGGACTCATGCAATGCAGCCAATTTGAGAAAGATTCTTGGATGGGAAAGAGCAAAGAAAGGTCTTTTCCACTCTTTCCATGGGCAAGAGCTAATTGTACTATCAGTGTCTGGGATGTAATGGTGAAAGAAGGGTTTTGTTGTGCTATAAGAATCAAGCATAGACTCTCATATTGCACCTGACTGAGGATATATGCACCAAAGCAATATAAGTGAGATCAGTTGTAGAAGTCCCTGCTAACAGGTATATTGAACCTTTGCATTAGCAAACGAAGCATTGCACAACAACTCCCTGCTCACTGAAGTCTTACACCAAATATCTGTGCAGCCACTAATGGCTCCATGACCTCCATGACCTCCTTCAGGCACATGTAAAGCCTCGGATGCTCATCTTTCATGAAAGTAGGACAGACTCTCTAGACTCTTTCCTCAAAAGTCACAACTACTCTGTTGGTTGTGTTGAAAATACCACATAGTGTTTTGAAGCCTTCACACTTCGTGCATAGGCCATCTGAACATATCTCACTGCAGCTAAATATTCTCCTAGAGGGCAAAAAACACCGCAGTCCTCTACCAAACTTTCATGCCCCTAATTCCTGCAGTTACTGAGCTGGGAACAAGGAAACACTACCAAGTGCAGACAGTTCCCAGAGAATCTGTATCTGATGCTCACTTTGTTGATAAAAACCTATATTCATTCTAGCCATGAAGAATTTGCTGAGAGACTATTTTGGCCCAACAATTCTCTGGGTATTTAATACTGCCATTTCATTACTTTTTCTCTTAACTTTATTCCATCAGCACAATTACAGATTCTTATCACTATTTTAAGCAAAGAATAGAAATGACAGCTGAGCAAAACCACTTTGCAAGTAAAGAAGGAAAAAAAAAAAAACTAGAAAGGAGAAAGAACCCCAGTCAGAGAAAATAGGCTGACTAGAAAGCTGCCTGTATTTTTCTATATTAGAAAAGAGTCAAATTAACTGAATATTACACTTATACAGGTGCTTCTAGTACCATTTATTGGGTGATTTTATTCAGCACTTAGAAAAGAAGCAAGATGAAGAACATATTCCTGCAAGAGAGCTATTATCTATATCTTCCAAACTTAATGCTTATTCATGTAAGCATTCTGTGATTTACGTCAGAACTTACTTTTCGTATTGCTCAACAGACTTGTGTGTTCCTGCCTACTGCATATTTATTTACTGCATATTTAAGTATCTCTGCCTGTTTAACAGAAGCTTTCTTATATCAAAAGCTGGCCATTTTACCTTACTCAGTCTTAAGAACTGATCAATCTTTGTGTAACACACCACTTCTTAGCAAAGTGAAGGATTGAATCGTGGTTTGTTTTTGTTGGACTTTTTAAATATGTGAATCTCTTTAACTGGGTCTTTGTTACTCTGAATGTAATTACTTTTTTAAGGAACAAAGGCTAACAATAAAAACAGAATGACACATCAGGTAAATTTTCTGAACATTATGTTGCAGGTAAAAAATGAATAATCTTTTATTTTGAGTATTGGCTGAAATATGACAATTGTCACCTTATAGCTCTATTCATTTTATTGGAGAAAGATATATTTATTTCACTTTGAAAAGCAGTTTTTAACATTTTCTAGCTGCACAGCTTAGATTGTCTTCTATCTTTCTCAGCATACCAATATATTTTATTCTGACTATGCCAACAAAATACTGAGTGCAGGCAACATTCTTATTGATTACAGAGCATTAAACAGTAATCAAGCACTTCAGGATTTGATCCAGTAACAGGGGTGGTTGGAACACTGACACTGGAATTATAAGACTGGAGTGCTTCTAAAATCATCATCATTTTACCAAAATTGTTCCAGATTTTAACATTGTTATTATTTCCACTAATTGTCATAATCAGAAATAAATGAACAATTAATTCAAATTTAAGGAAATCAGGTTTACATTCATCTTCTCCAAATGGGAGAAATTATTACTTATTAAATATTATATACACAAGACATAATACTGAAATCATTTTTGGATATTCCTCCTTTTTGATGTAGATTTCCCAAAATACAGTTAATTTGGAAATATTTCCTATATGTTTATAAATATTTGTAAACACTCTCCTTTTATAGTGTGATTCTACACAGGAGTGCAGCATGGCTTAAAATACACATAAAATTATGACCAGGATCCAAGTTGCCTCAAGAAACTCTTGCTTTGGGAATTCCTTTGGAAATCAATGTTGAATTTGTTTATCCTGTGATAAATAGGAGTGCGTTCTTCTTTAAACCTCCTCAAGGTGCTTGTGTTACAGAAGGCTCAGCAGAACAAAATTGCAAGTATCAGCATTATGCTGAGCATTTCACACAGGAAAATCCCTAGGAAAGAAAGAATTTCATCTGGAATAGTAAACCAAGATGGGGCTTTAATAACGGTAAATGCTTTAATAAAGGTAAAAGTGTTAATGTAGCTGAGATGGGCGACAGCCAGAGGATCTGGGAGATGAAACAGTCTGAGCTCTTGCAGCTGAATCAGTAGCAGTTAGTGGAGTTTATCTCAGGTAAAAGTATCTCTTTGAATACCTTACAACAATGGTAGGGTTTAGCAGGTTCACAAGGCCAGATGGTTTACCCCTCAGTTTAAATGGATTTCCTTAAATACGATACATAACAAACACATGCTGTTGTTATACCCCAGCATGCTTGGTTTTGTTACAAGTACAACTCAGAAGGCATCCTAAGAAGTTTCCATAGGTTTATGTTTCAGCTTCAGATGATGACCTAATTTGCAGAGTCCTCTAGGCATATTGCAAATATTTCTGTAATAGCAGATACAAGATTTAAAGTTCATTTTTTAACAGTACAGGTGGATACCCTGATTACATCAGATGTAAATGTGCAGTATCACAAGTCTTTGTTTTGTTATTTAGTATTTAAAAAGAAAAAAAAAAGGTTTTAACTGAGTTAAACCCATTCCTTGTTTGGAATACTTTTGGATGGCATCTCCTCTCTCTAATTTTCAGAGTCTATTTATAGGCACCTAGAAATGAGCTATATGATAGCTCAAACTGTGCTGCTGCAGGAGTGTTCAATGACTTGCAAAGAGTTTGCGTATGATTTCAGCACCATAGGCAAACAAAATACAGTATTCAATTTGGAAAAGTTAAAGAGCAAACTGTGAAGGAACCAAGAATTCTGGACTGGAAAGTCATCTAAATAATTCGCAGCAGAAATTTTCTCGCTTATGAGCCAAAAGATATATAAATTGCTAGGTAAGATTTGTTTAACAAGTGATTGTTAGAATTCCTTTCTTTCCTGGAATTTGTTGTGATCAATAGAAAGGTTTCTATTCACTTCCCTTCTTTTCCTTCAGCTTTTATATTATATGCTCTCTACAGCCACTCAGATTAGGGAATTTACAAAGCTTAGACTTTAGCTGCTTAAGAATTAACTTCTTAAGATTTAACTTCTTAAGACCATATAAATTTAGATCCTCTCTGCTCTGACATTAGCTGAACAACTCAGGAAAATGCATGGTCAAAAAAAAAAAATCATAAGAATAATAATAACAATAATTCAATTCATAAGCTAACTATGCATATTCCAGTTACTCAGAACTGTAGTTTCTAGTTTCTCAGTTAAGGGGAAAATATAGAATACTTATTTATTCTCAGTAAAAGTACTACTAGCCAGGCGAACCACCTCTGAGCAAAGCTGATCAGCTCTAAGAGTCTTTTAGACTTCGTGTTTGGTTCACAGCTCTATACTCCGGATCATTAAACCAACAGAACTGCAAAATCAACAGTTTCTTTTCCCCTATCATGACTCACATTTTTTTCTCTGATCTACTAGCTAACATTTATATACCTTCTACACAAAAGGAATCTGTGTGTTCTGAAGCACTAAAATGAGAAAATGCAGTGCATATTAAAAGGTTTCCAAATGACAGAAAAATTAGCCCATATCACTCTGTTTTCAGATGCAGATGCACCAAACATTTTTAAAAGAAGCACTTGTTTTTACTTATTTCATTGAAAAATTCAAGTTTTAGCTCATCTTCATTTCCTTTTGCATGTGTTTTCCTTACTGAAAATAGGTTCATAAACCTTTCACTTTTTATCTAGCACTTTCAGACTTGAACTGTGTATGTCCATGGTGAGATGGACATGGCTGAGTATGATTGAATTTAAACACTCAAAACATGAAGACAGCATGCCCAGAGAGCTGTCCCAAGTAGAACACAATAATAGGGACTAATTCTCTCCTCAGCAGTATTTCTGCCATCCCCCAGGCCTCAATAGATGTACTATATTAATTTGTAGAATGAGATAAATTTAATCTGAAAAGAGTTATTATCTATTAAAAGCTGATCGTATATCAATAACAATTATTATTGCTATTATCTACTCCATCTTCCTGTCAGGGTGGTTTATTTGTTAAAAAGACATTTTCTGATGCTTTGTTCAGTCCAGTTTTCGATGTTGCACAGGATATGATATATTCCTTCCTCAGTTTGTCTGTGAAAATATTGCAGGCATAAAAAAATAGTGAGAGTCAATTCTTCTTTCCTTCATTTCATTTATTTATTTAATATAAATTCTAGGACTATCCTAAGTCATTCATATTTACTTATGTGCAAATATCATATCTAGTGAGGGAAATCTCATCTCTCCTGAGGAGAAATCCAAAAAGGGGGCAAAATCTCAACATAGAATGTCGGCCTTTTTTTTGCAAATTCTATTTTAAAAACAAAATGACTTTGACACCCCTTCTCTGTCTTTATACTCTTCAGACACAGCCCATGATCCTCTTTTACACGCATTCTTGTACATACCAAGGCAGCAAACTGTATACCATAAGTTAAAAGTAGCCTAGAATAACCTAGAATAGTTAATTTCATTTGAAATCCAGGATTCAGGCCTAGCAAATCTGGCTAATTTTCTTTTTAAATTGATCCAATCTTCTATTATTTCTCCATTTTATTCAAAGGAGCTTCCCTAAGTGTAAATATCCCTATGTGAGGATAATGTGTCTGGAACTGCAGGTAACATTACTGTTGAAACAGAACCAGCTATCCAGAAAAGTAACCATTGTACTGCTCTGTGTTATTTGATGCTCTTCCTTTCAATCCTGAAGTGTGTGAGCTTCTTTTCTTCTTTTCCTACACTCCCACACATCAGATTTGCTCTCCATTCCATCCTCATGTCTTTTCCTCTATTAAATGCTGTCAGATCCTTGCATCCCAAAGAATACTGGTACTTTTTCCTGAAATGTGATAGATTATGTTTTTAAAAATAGGAGTGATGCCTGTTTTTTTCATATTTCGTAAGAAAATCTGGGCAAGTAATTTACTTCTCTTTCTTGTTCCTTTGTACTTTTTTTTTTTAAATTTCTAATCCTTTGTTGGAATCTCATTCCACCTTTTTTATTTTCTTTTATTCCCATTTAGCCTTTAAGTATATCTTCTGTTTCCTCCTCTCTTCTTTTATACTATCATATGTTAATGTCGTCAATGTGCTGTCAAACCATTCTTCTAGACCATTAATGAAAATATTGTAGAATAATCTCTCTGGCACCCTGCTGGACAACTTCCTCTAATTTATTATCTACGCATTTATTACTACCTTTTCTTGTGGTCCAACTACCAATTTTTCATGTCAGAAAGCTATTTGAATTAGCATGAAAACTAGGTTTTCATGAGACAGTGTAAAAAAGCTTTACTAATCCATAGCTTCATTGTCTCAGTTTGCACTTGTGCCAAGATCAACAATTACCTTCATGAAGCAATCGTTGAATAGCTTTACAGACCATTAAATGTTCTTCTAGATATTTAAGATGAAAAGTTCAGATCAGCCCAGCTAGGCTTTGGTAGTCCTCCCTGGGAGATTCAAGAAGCATTTTCACAGTTACGAGTGCATACACATTCCCCAACCAGCCTCAACCAGAACTTGTTTCCTGGTTGCATATGTGGATCTGGCCATACAAACCAATATGTTTTCTTTCATTTAGAGACACAAGCATTCCTCCTGTTTCCCAGAAGCTGTGCAATTACCTCAGACAAGGAGTGCTCAAATATAATCCAAAGCTTTGACAGGTGTTACAGTAGTCCTTAGCTAAATGAGGCCTCTTTGTAGCTTTTGACTACATCTAAACACATAAACTAAATGAGGCCTCTAGGCAGATTTTTTTTTCCAGCATACCATAATTGGTACTGTAGAAATTTTATCATGTCCCGTGGCACAGTTTAGTTTACAACTATCCTCCCAGAAAACGCCCAAGTTGAATCTAGTGAAAAAAAATTGGCCAGCAGGGCTAAAATTTAGCAAAATGCTCATGGCACAAGGGGCAAAAGATTTTTAAAGGCTAAAAAACAGCGACAAGAATGGCCCACAAATTATTTTATAGGCAACAAGATCATTCAGTATTATTCAGTGCAAGGATTTCCTAATACTTGACCTCCAGAGATCTGTGACATTATATTCTGGTAAAAATGAACAGTAGGTTGGCAAATCAGACCTACTGAAGGTGGAGACAGATATGATTTATGAAGTTTTCTTATCCATTGCTCTCCCAGGTCAGAGGCTCACAGTAGAATGTGAGCATATTTATGTATTTCTTGTGATCTGTTAACCTTCTCTATACAGAGATTTCTCTCACTTTGCTGTTCAAATCTTAACAAATATTCCTCCTGTCTTAATCATTGTTTAACTGCTCTACATTTTTACCTCTTTAAATCTCTTCTTTCAAATCTCTGAACCCAAAATAAATCCTCTTTTTCATTCTTCAAATTATGCTGCAACTTCTCTATGTAATGAGAAAAAAAAAGTGGATAAATAATTATACAAATATCTAATGTGAACTTTTATCTCCTTCCTCTGTGCTATGATCTGTTTAGGAAAGCGTATTGAAATGACACTGTCCTTTTCTATAACTTTATCACAGAATATGACTATATTTTATCTAGAGTCCTTATTGGACAGTAATTGCTGCTATCGCTGCTCTTCCTGGTTATCCCAGTAGCAGTTAGTGTTTTTTTTAAGTTTCCAGATGCTCAGAGAGTTTTCTAGTTTATTTCTTATTATGTCTCATCAAGAGTGATTGATTTCTCTCTGTTTACATTTTCAAAGTATTCCCAAATCTGTTTTTGCAAGATCTCAGTTGTTTTCTAATTGCCTATCCTTCTTTTTCTTTCTGTTTCTTATAAAAGACTGTTCTAAAAGTACACTTGACTTT
>JAVCKT010010748.1:11804-27222 GCA_032273925.1 Rhynchotus rufescens
TGCCCAGAGTCCAAAGCCTGCAGGGCTGGTCTTGTGACATTCACCCTTTCCTGTCAGCTGCTGCTCAGCAAGCGAACCGTGGTCGCTAGAATTTCCTCTAATAGCTGAAATCCCTGTGAATTTCCATAGCTCTCAAAGACAGGCAGCGTCTTTGGCTTATGCCCTTTCTGAAGTCATCATATGAAGAGTCAGGCTGAAAGGAGATGAAAGCAGGTACGTCTGAACTCCTTTCATATATTCTCAATAACTGAAGCTCCCACACTATTTCCAAAACTGGCCCCCCCCTAATATCATAAGCCCTGGTAATGACAGAGCATTCCCAGCCACGCTGCATGAACTTACCAAGTCAATCTGAGGACATCACAGAGCAGGGAGATCAGAAGTGATCTTAAAGGTACCTGAGAATATCAGCAGGGAGTAGCTGTTTTCTGGATGGTTCACCACTACGAGTGTGTTTACTTATTAAAAGCGTGGGATTCCAAACTTTTGCTAGTGATAGTCTCCATGAAATGCAGCATTTCTCAAACATGGTACTTATGAAGTCATAACCAGAGCATAGAAATCATTTTTTTCAGAATTGCTTGCAACCAAAACAACATTGTTTTTAAGTCAATACAGAGAGTTTGCAAGAAGTTTCTCTCATTTGTTTTCCGTGGCAAATCTGATTTTGTTGCTTCTTTCTACAGTGATTTTGGCTTACAGAGTTGCAGGTCAAATGCTCTAAAACTGGTGCTTCCTGAATTACTCTAATTTTCTCTACTAAAGCCTACTGACAGCTCTGCAAAAGCAGTTGCTGCTGATAGTAAAGAAATTTGAATAGAGAACACCTGAATAATTTTTTTTGCAGGTACTTAGCAGGTCAAGTAGCATATCAAACCAGGTAATTCAAATTCTCTTTTTATCTTAATGCACCCATTTTGTATATGCACAGCCAAGGTTATCACATTAAGATGAATTCCTAACATTTACAGAACTTCTGTAAAAGTTCTGTAAAAAAAGGTTCTGTTCCTCAGAAACTTCTGCATTTCCTAGAGCTACGCTACTAGAACATGAGAAAACAACCATACTGGCTCAAACCAAAGAGCCATCTAGTCCAACACATCCTCTCTGACAGTGGCCAGTGACAAATGATCAAGCGACCAAGGTGACATAGACTGTATTTTGCTTCATCTCCACAGATTACTTCAGACACCAGTTTTGGTGACTGGATTTGGCAGACAAAGAAAGGAACCATGTCATCTTCGCCTTCTCAAGACCAAATTGTCATGAAGAGACCGAATTCATGCATACACGGGAAGGACCACCGCCTACACTCTACCTAATCGTGCAATTAAAGTTTCGTAAAGATCTGATCTGTGCTTCCTGTATATACATGTCAAGCAATTATTTACTTGGAATGCCGTTAACTGTAGTACCTTCATCACAGAATGGACATTTACTTGTTTCAATACAATTACTGTAACCAGTGAGTTAATGTAAGCTCATAACTGAGATGCCATCATTACATAGATTTATGAGAAGAGCACTAAACATAAAACTGAGGTAATTGCCTGTGTGCTGCCAGGCTATTTTGCCAGTTAATATAAATAATATCATTCTCAGCATGAGCCACCAGAAGGACATCATCCTTAAAACTAATTCCTCACCTGCCACTGTCAGAAATATTCACTATAAACTTGATGAAGAATGTGTTACTAAGTGTTACTGACAATCATATATTAACATGGAAAGGTGGTTACCTCGAGTACCCCAAACAATCTGTTGTTTTGGTATGTTACCACATAAACTTGATTTAATGCTGCTATTTTCCATTTCTCTTTGGAGCACAGGCTGCTAATTTATTAGTCACGTATGCTGAAATTTCCCTTTTTTCCATTCATGTATAAATTTCCATAAGCAAACTGAACAGATAATATTTTATTTGGTTTATTTTTAAAACTTGAAAAAATAAATCACGCATGAAGTACTGCTACTGTTGAAACTGATCCTACAAAGCAAGTAAATTTTAGCAACCAAGAATCTGGTGAAGAAATGCTGCTGGGGGAGAAAAAAAAAGACATGTGTGAATTCTTGTTTTAAGTCCACAAATAAAAGAAATATCAAACAGAAATATGAAGAAGGACCATGTAGAGTTGTTTGTTTTCTTAATAAACAAACATTTATTTTAAATTATTGATGCAACATGTATTTGTGTATCCTTTTTTAAATGCCATTCCCAACTTCTTAACTTTTTTTAAAAAAAAAAAAAGACAGAAAGAAAAAAAGAGCAAAAACCTGCGTATCTGACACGTCCATTCTGTGGTCCCGAGCCATTCATGAATTTTAGTTTGGAACAAGTTATCCCTTTACCCACCAGTTAAAGTATCATGTCTTTATGAGTCCACCGAATCTTACAATGAAGAACAACCACAAAAAAGGGAAAATTGTTGCAATTTTAAAAAGAGGGGGATTTAAAAGTTTAGCATGAACCAGAGCCTGTGGTTTTCCTGAAATAAATCATAGTGTCAACAGGATCTCTATGTCATACTCTAGTTTTCATAGCACCTTTACGCCACCAAGTAAAGACAAAGCTAGGACTTACCTTCATGCACTTATTAAAAGCAGTAAGTAATATCAAGGCACACTTTAGGTATAGTTGAGAAAGATCTCAAAGAGATGAAAAAATAATGGACATGGAATAGTATTGCCACAACTTTCTAGAGTGGTGCAAAGTAATTTAAGCCCAGCGCTATTAGAAGAAAAAACTTAAGAATAATGAATAGACTCTGCTAAAGCAAGGGATTCCCAGAGCAAATTTTGTTTTTACCAATTAAGTTCATGGTACTAGAAAAGGTCTGATATTATTATCTTGCAGGGAATGGACTAAGACAGCAATATTAATAATATTCCTTCCCTTGTAAAAGAAAGCTGTGGAGGAACCATGATTTTTGCAAGCAATTCCCTGTCTTCCCATGGCCATACAAACACCAGAAACCTCCCTGCTGAAATAAATCAAAGAAAATATTGAAAATATTTCAAGACCAACATCTATCTTTCCAATAAATACAGAAAAATTCAAGGCAGCTAATTTTCAATAGAAGCAGTACATCTGCCCAAGATAGTTATATGAAAAAGAAAATATTAAGCATGGGAATCTATATCTCATTATTCCATGCCCACCTTTATAATACAGCTTGGTTATAAAAAAGCACAGTTTCTGTGTATTGGGGGAAAAAAGTGTTTCTAGCCTGAAATACATTCCAAGTGCAAAACTTTAGCTATCTGAATGTCAAGCAGTCAAGAGAGGCATCAGATAACAAATGCTTTCCAGTAAACTGATCTTTCAAGCAGTTCTCTGGCTCAAGACCCTTCACACCACAATATTGTATAACTAAGTTTGTATTGCTCACATGGCAGTTCAAAGCCAAAATATATGTCTTCTATAATTAACCTCCTATTGAAATCACAGTGGTACCCACATTATCTCTTACCCTGTCATGATTGCCTTCTATCCACCTGCTGCTTAATAAGAGGCTATAAAACAGGACTAATTTTCAGATATTATTCATACATTTCAATAACAATTCTTGCTCAACCTTCTTCTTCCAGTTGATCTTCATTTTAAAGCACTAATCAAGCAAAAGCTAGTCTCCTAGTGTCCAAGTAAATTATGATGGTTTGGGTCTAGTTCCCTACAGGACAATTTTAACCATACCCTCTGGGTAAAGACTATTTACTTGGCACTTTTTTTGTTGTTGTTTTTAATTCCAGTTATAGAATAGGATGTTATATTGCACCATATTAAGTAATACTGACCCATAAACACCTTTTCCTTTGGCTCAGTGTGTCTCTCTTGAAATAGCTTTGATACAGAGCTAGGCAGACTTGAACTGAGAAGACAGTGAATTCAAATGAGAGAGTAGATTTGGTACCAGCTTGCAAAACAGCACAATCAAATGCATAGTGCAAAGAAAAGAGTACCTTTGCATGGACTCAAGAGAGGACAAGGTAGCTCGGACATTATCTGGGTAACATAACCACAAATCCATCACCTAAGGTAACTGCAAAATGCTCATACGAGGGCCTGACGAACCTGCCAATGAAGCAGATGCTCCTCACGCAGGAGCATGTAATTTCTGCAGCTTATGATCAAACTAAGGAAAGAAACAAAATTGGAAACATAAAATAATGAATGGAAGATTACAACTTCATTATTCTGCTGTTACAGAATGAAAAAATAAAATTAATCAGCATTTTAGAAAATAAAGATTATTAAGGGTTTTTTTTTAATTCTGGCAATATACATTTTAAAATTAAAGAATATATATATTTTATTCCAAACTTTTGGTGTATAACGTCTTTATTAAGACATGTGTACCTTCATTACAGTGTAACTATTACTTCTGGAGAAGAGAGTAACACTGATCAATTATGCTGTAATCTTATTTGCTTTGGTAAGAATAAGCTGCATAGATGATATGTGATAACAGTGAATACTTGTAATGGACTGTTATCATCATTCTGAAAATAAATGCTTGAATTAGTTATATCTGTATATCTGTAGTTACACCTACATGTGTGATAGATTACAAGACTGTATATAACCAAAAAAAGCCATAAACATACTCCTTTCCTGTGAAAGAATTGTACATATAAAGTAGTTATATATTGCTTACTACTTCTAATGATTTTCAAAGTTTATTTATTATTTCATCACTTCACTTTCAAATAGAAGTGAAGCCCTTTGTTGGACTTGTTGACCCTATGCTCCCAGTCACCTAGCTGAAGAGACCATGAAAGCTTTCTGTAACTTGTCTATAGTTTAGCTCACCATATATGTTCCTATTTCCTTATGTCTAACAGACAGTTTTCCTAGTCTCCCCCTGTGTCACTGTATTCTCTCAGAGGAGCTCATAACACAGAGATTTCTGCTCTCACCTGTAGGCTTTGTTTATGCCTTACAGGTATTCAAAGGAAGCCTCAGAAACAAGCCAGGCAGTTATCTTGGTTCAAGGAAAGTTGGTTGCAACAAACCCCTCATTTCTCATTCATGGGGAAAGGAGTCCATAAGGGTTGTAGAGCAGCTCCTTAATTTCAGGGGCAATTATTTCCTTCACTGAACCACTGGCATAATGGTGATTGCAGTGGTACTTCAGAGCCTTTTCCTCATGAAACTCCCATCTTCCAAACATCCCAAACAAAAACCACATCCTATCCAGCAACACTCTAAGATATTATTGATGCTAGAACTGATCAAGAACTGATTTTATAAAAATAGTTTGATAGTCTCATTGAACAAGCTAAGGCTAGAACTGGCTTAGTACCTCACAGAATAATTTGTGGCACTAGGTTTTACAAAGTTAACATTACAACTCAAAACCTTGCTAAAAAGAAAACTCAGATTTATTTACCAAGCACTGTTTTCCCTCCCTGTAGGTGGGCTGGCATTCATGATTCTTTCACTCTTCATTAATACTGTTTTATGTATACTGCTGCATTATTTTGCCCCTGGCGGAGATTAGTTGCCAGCATTGCTTTTTTTTTATCCCCTTTTCAAAATATTGGCTCCTTCTACTTCTCAGATTTCCCTGGGAGTGTTCTTGTAGTAAAGCACTGCTTAGCAGGAGGGATAAAGCAGGCAAAGAATTTAAGGGGAAATGCTGACAACGGGAAATAGAAATCAATTTTATAATCTACACGTATTAGCAACCCTGTTGCCTGCTTGGTACTCCAGGAATACACAGGATTTGGCAGCTCCCTGCAGGTGCCAGAGTGCACAGCCTGCTCCTGTGCCCGCATTTGCAGCTATTCATAGCATGAGGAGAAACACAGAAAAACTGCAGCTTGGATGAATATCTAGTTCACCCAACCTCATTTCTCCTTCTTATCTGATCTTGTTCCTAGAAGTGCCTCAAGACTATAGAAATTGCCAAATTTCTATAGCATGAGCCATTTTACACCATTTTGCGATTTAAATTATATTGAAGGATAAGGTACACATACTGTAAAAATCATAGGGAAAAAGCTACATATTAATCTATTGTAGCTAATGAGCAAGCACGATAAACTCCTACATAAGTACATGCACTCACAACAACCCAAAATTAAGTGTATTACTTATTAAGTATTAACTGTATGTACACTGTGCATATGTACCTGATCTTTTAATTTGCAAACATGCAGTAATTGGCAAATGCACTGATAGTGATACTCAGGTATGTTCTTACTGTCATAGTGAAAGAAAGGTTTTAATGAAATAAATGTCAAGATGTTTTCTTGGATGACTGCTTACACTAGAATTTTATCTCTTGTTTATACTTGTTTAATATCCATAAATTATGGCATATATTTCAGAAGCATGTAATTACACTTGTCATTCTGGGCATTAGATTTGCAAATACTGCAGACAAAATATGCAGTGATAGATGGCCAGTTCAGACATCATTTACTGCAAGTTAAATCAGTTTCCCCAAAACATATGTAGCCCTGTTAAATGATCAAAGATGTATGGATGCTGCTAATAGATGTATTGCTGCTACTTTTGGTTTTATGTGTACTTACATGAATTTTACTAACTTTGATTTTCTGCTTGCACCTACTTGATAATCCTTTAATTAAAATTACATTAAATGACATTACATTAAATATCTTACTAAAACAAATCTATAAGTGCATTTTGCAATTTGTAGTATTACTACCAAGATTTGTTTATTAGTTTTCTATAATCAGTTTAAAATTCACTGGAATGATTATCAGACATCAAAATGCCGCGGTGGCCTACATGGTGTGAAAACCAAATATTTATTTAATTTCTGTTCATGGCCATCAATAGATGTTTCTTAATTTACAACCTCCTGGAATACTTTCCAGCAGCAACCAAAGGGAGAGGAAATCTTCACATACCATTGACACCAAATTTCCATGGGTTTCTTTGCCTTTAAACAAGCTGCAGACAATCTCATCGATGATCAGTGGAAATTGAGCCTATGCCCATAAGAGAATACTTGGTGCACAATACTAAGAGCAACAGCCTACAAATCCAGTGCTAAGCTGCTAGAGGCTTTTCTGACACAAAGGACAATCTGACACTGTAGGCAGGGTGAGTGGTTTTTAACTTGAGAGCTTAAGGTAGGCTGCCCCAGCATATTAAACAACACATATAGTTGTTTTTGTAAATAAATACAGCACCAGTATATGATATATTGCTGGATAAAACTTGTTGCTAACAGTAGCGTATGCACAAGCTGATCTAGGGCCTAGAACAACTCCACTTCTCCGACAGAAAAGCTACTTGAGTCCTGGCATTACATTTCTCCTTTCCCCAGGCGCTCCTGGGCCGGGCTCAGGGTGGCAGCTGAAACTGCAGAGTGCTGCCTGGCTACAGGTCACAAACTCCTGTCTTTGTTTTCCCCTTAGTATTTTCAAAGCAAGCTTTTAGTAAAGTCAGTGACATTCATGTACATCGACATCTAACTCTGTTACTTACACTAGATCTAAAAAGTATCCTAATTAAAGTCATAACTACTGCAGTCTTTCTTTCTGACCGAATTGAAAATGTTGGTTATCTGCTCTGTCCTTGCCTCCTCCGGCCCTCCTTGCACCCTGACCCTTCAGTTAAGAGGTTGCACAGAGAGAGACGTGTTAAAGAGACATGTTAAAATCTGGGGAAAATATTAAAAAAAAAAAAAAAAGTTTGGACAATGTAATTATTTTGCTTTATTTATCCATTTGGCATTACTTTTATGGTTCATTTAGTCTGTGTTTTAATATTCTAATGGTCTTTATGGGGAGATGCCTGGAGTAATAGTGCAGATAGGAACTATAAAGTAAAATGCAACATTATTTATTATTGTGATATCAATCTGCCTAAAGAACCACAGTATCCACAATATTTACAATATCCTGAAGAAAGAAGGAATGACAAATACCACTTTCAAAAACTGCTGTGTGAATGACCTATGAATTTCTATATTTGAAAAAAGATCTCCATGGACCTTATATAAAACTATATTTGTAAAAACAAATCAAAAGTAAATACAGGTCTACATGGCAACAACATGCAGAATTTATATTTTATAGGAGTGCGTGAAAGGGACAGTTCATGATAAGGCTTCTGAACTGAAAAATGCTCAGCTCTACAGACTCTTTGAAAGCAAGAAGTTCATTATATTATAAAAATGGTCAATAAGAAATTCCTAGTCTTAGGACATGACTAGATCTTCTTCTGTGCTGATGAATGCAGGTACTTCCCACAAATCTGTTCACACCTCTTCAAGGACTGTCTTAAATTATACAGCTGAAGATTAGGAAAATGAATTGTATGTTTGTGCTTTGGCCAAGCCTTTCAAATTTGATCCTAAAAATGAAAGGTCTGAAATCCATTTTTAACATCTAAGTGACTGCTGGCATATTCAAATGTACTTTGATCTCCCTCTGGCATTCACCTCAGCTTCCTTAAAGGCTTTTTACTGGTTTGGGTCGCTGTCATCACCGCCATCTGTCATATTTTTGTCAATTTATCCTCACAATGCACCAGCAGGAGTAATGAGTGCATAGTAGCTGCCTGTATTATACTTAATAGCCTAGTGGTTAGAGTACTCAGCTGGGAACAACTAACCATTGAGTTATAGAGTTCTGGGACATGAAGCTCTCTCCTGCTGAAGCTGTTCATGTTTTCATAAACAATTAAACTTCCATTGGACTCATCTGAGAGTAATTCACTCTGCAGTCCAGCATTCAACCAGGAGCTGCAATAGGTAAGTTCAAATCATTGCTCCAATGAATATTTAATGAATTCTAGCATAGATGAAATGAAATGTTCCCATTGTGAAAGCATATCAGCAGTGAATAGGCAGCATCTGGCAAGAGCGACGTTAACTTGTGTACAGCTGTTCAGAAGGAGGAAAGCGAGAAGCAGTTTTCAAAGAAGCAGATGCACAATTACAGGCCTGTTTTGACAAGAGTTCAGAGACGAGACCTCTCCAGGGAAACTTCTGCACACAGAAGTCTTGCACGATAAGGCCTGTAGGGGCAACAAAAAGCCTTGAGACTGGGAGTGTGGGAAAGCCAAATTATAGAGAGTGTCCCAGTCTCCAAGCAGGAGTGAGGTGAGGCGTTCTCATTCTTTGTGAACAGTGTAAAATACTTATATTTGTTGTGGTGGGGTCTGGAATGGAGCTGTTCCATCTCCTGAAGAGTATTTCACTCCCTGCTCTGAATTCAAAGGAAGTATTTGACCATGAGCATTGTGTTCTATAGGCGAATTCTCTAAATAGTAAAATGAGCAGGAGCACTGATATTTAATGAATGGCATCCAAGACTGGTACTTCAAACTTCAAACACACATTATTATTATTTATTATTATTATTAATAATAATAATAATTAAATATTCCAAATAGAAAACAAATATTTTGTTCCATATGGAATAGCTATCATTTAGCACAGAACAAAACATTTTGGAGAGCTTTCCTTATCAAAATATAAAGCAACAAAGCAAAACAGAAAACTCCCAAATCTCAATTCAACCTAATCAGATTGGTTTATATCAAAATGAATGTTTATTTTTCCATTCAGCTGACAAACTGACTAATTACTTGCATATCTCTGCTTATTATATTGCATTCATGCTTTTGGCATATTAAAAACAATTGAAATGAAGGAAATTTTAAAATACAAATCACCTTTTCTAAAAGGTATGAAAGACACTCTTAGCTATTGACCCACTCCATCGTAAATGCACTAGGCAGTCATTTGTCTTCCAGGTGTCAGACTCTGCGCCTTTCAGAGGGGCTCCTACCCAAGGTAGCCATAAGCAAACAAAAGGTTAAGAAAGTCATCTCTAAAATAAAATTAAATTAAAAATGGATCCAGATATAAACTGGAATAACTGCCAGTTAGCAACTCTTTTCAAATCTAAAATGACTGGCTTTTTTCTCAAATATTTAAGAAAAAAAAATCCACGCAGTTAGATAGATCATACAGTTTTACATACCTGTCTTAATTTTCTTTGATTATAAATTATTTAATATCATGTTCTCCCCTAATAATGGCAGATGTGTTTTCTCAAGCACTCTAATATATATTGTAGAGATGAGATTTAACAATTTCATCTTTACTGGGCAAAAATACAAGTATTTTTTCCTAAATTTTGGATTATCTCTCTTTGACTGTCAAAGTTTCCTAAGGGGAATGTACAGCTTCTAATTGCAGGTCAGGTAGGTTTCATATCTTGCTCCAGTGACTGAAGACTTCCACATTTACATCATAGAGTGAGTTGGATAATCCCCTTTCATAGCAAAACCCAGGGGAGGGGACTATATAAGAGGATACAAGGAATCCCTCATTAAGAACTAGCTATCTGAGGTATTTATGTGCCCCCATCCCTCACTCCTATATCTGATTAGCCAGAAGCCTTTATATTCACAAATCTCTGTGAGGCATAGGAGTGCTGTAACCTACATCCTACGTAACAGAAGCAGAGGCAAGGTGACCCCAATGGTCAGTCCTCCAGAGTTATCTGGGCACCCACCAACCACGAGAACCAGCAAAGTTAGAGGATTTGGGTCTACAATGCCTTGCCCAAGGTCACAGAGAGGAACTGTGGTGAAGCAAGACAAATCAGGTAAGGCTTCAGTGGTCACTAGCACAAAATCAAGACAATCTGTCACACTCAGACAGACCTGTGCAGCCTGCTGCAGAGCCAAGGGATAATCTGACACAGCCCCCAAAATCCCTGTCCTTTCCCCATAAGCTTGTGACATCCTGGACTCATTCATTCTCTCCTGCACATCAGAAACAATATTATTTAATCCTTATGCAAAGAGCGGAACTCTATGAATTTTGTATCTTCAGTCTTGAAGCACAAGTCCTTTGCTATTCAGCTTAAAAATAGAAATGAGGAGAAAAGAAAGAAAAAAATAAAAAGGGGAAAACGTAAGCTTTGATAGTTGGCAGGAATGGCAGGAAATCATACCTTGAGTCACAGGGCACTCTTAGCATCTGTTCCAACTGCAAGTTTTTCACACTCCAGCATAAAGCACAGTTATGCATCCCTCTATATTCCCGTCCCAGACACTAGCTCTAGTGCTGTTCTTCTCCATCTGCAATACATCTTGTCTCAAATAGCTTACATATTCAGTTTCCAAAGTGCTGTTCAGGTGTTACTGGAGATGGCATCCAGCTTGCAGATGATAAGTTTTTTGCATTTCAGAAGATATTTGGCAAAATGCTTCCCAGTAGACTGAAACAACAGCTTTGACTGCATTTAGGTTTTACAACTGAAATTGTTTGTAACATGCAGAAACAGAAAGACACTAGTTAATAAGATAAATGTTTACAGTTAAATTTTCAAAGGGCGTCATCAAATCCCATCCAACAAAGAAAACACAAATAGACTTTTTTTTCTCTCATATTTCATGCTTTCTAATAGCTTTTACTTTCATTAGAAAACACTTTGGTTCTGCCTCAACTGAGCACAAAGAAAATCAGCCCTTTAATCCTCAGGACAATACATATTGCCTTCACAGTCTGGCAAGTAAATATAGAGCTGGTAACTTTAAAATCCTGTGCTTCACTACATAAAGGATTGCAAACAGAACCTTCAAAGTTAGGAGTAAGGAATACTGGCTGCTTTACGCACGTGACTTTTTTGCTGATACTACAATGTATAATTTTATCCTTTTGTCCAATCTAATTTTCAGAAAGCTGGGAAATAGGAAGTTTATCATTTATTCCATCCTTCATAACTGCAGTAATCTTTAGACAATATTCAACAGGGTGCTTCCTAAAAATATTTTTATAATAGTTGACCTAAGTTTTCCCTCCCATAACAATATCCTAGTCATACATGTGTACACTCTACTAATTCCAATTTTTAAATAAAATTTGAGCTTTTAACATCATGAAATAACAATTAAGAATCCACAATTTCTTTTACTATTCATCTTTCAATTCTTTTTGGATAAGAAACCTACTAACAATAGTAGCAAAGGAATGCAATAATATATGGACAATGTGAGCTAATATTCATTTATTCCCTCTGGATAAATGCAATTTTACAGTTTCACAATTCACAAGCTTCCCTGGAATTCATTGTTTTCCCATGGATTATTCTTCATTTAAGACAATCTAAGAGGCACAAAAATCAGAGTTCATCTCCCTTCTGAATATCAGAATTCAACAAACAGATCCTACTCAGCTGGCCTCAGAAGGGTGTAGTCACTTACTCTATAAAGTGACTCTCTGCTCTCTCCTGAACTGTGCCAAAAGCCAGTTATCCCAATCGGAGAACAAGCCTTGCACCTGCAACAAGCCCTCCATGGTCATGGTATTCCCAGGCCTTGGCACTTTCCAATCCATTCAAGACACCATCCCTGACAGCCCATTTGTCTCTTTTTGCAGTACATATTTTTGTGTCCCAGACAGCACAGTGATGAGCACAGTCTGAATCCCCAGCATTTTTTATGTTGTTCCTAATGATAAATGAGTTCCTGGTTTCAGATTACCAAGATACATTTTCTTCTCTCACAGAGCTCCCTTGAAATCTTGCTTGCTCTACCTAGCCACAGATGATTAATTTATAGCCATACAATAACATGTGCAAAAGCACACACACTGCCTTAACATATCTTCTCCTTCCTACGGTTAGTCTATGAGTCTTGTCTTCCATACCAGTGCCTCTCAACATCTTTAGTGTATGTTTCACTTCAGTCAATTAACACATCATCTGAATAGGCAAGTCTTGGGATCTCCTGTGATTTCATCTGCTGTTCATAATACACCTTTCTAGATCGATGAATCCTTGTCTAAGGGACATCCTTCAAGAAAGATGCTAAGATGCAGACAGAGCCTTGACTATTCAGCATATATGATATTTTCAATGAAGAATATGGAATGAAATATTCTCTTGAAAAAGTAGGGGAACAGTGATCATAAAATAAATTTTCCAGAGAAAAGAGACAGAGAGAGAGAGAGAAGCAGAAGGTACTGCTCATAAGTTCGTAAATAATAATATTAATAAAAAAAATAAACACAGAGAGGAAAAGAGAAAGTGCAATAAATAATGGAAGAGAAAAGGAAATAAAGGAATTAAGAAAATGGCACCATGCATGAAGCAGATCCACCTACGACTTCGTGGAAGGCTTCCAAAATCTGCCCAAAGCCTTTCAATGAGAAGTTCTGTCTGAAGAAAGAGCAAAGGATAAACCCATTCTCTTTTTGGACATTGAAAAATGCATTCACTCTTATAGACCTGATTCAGTCCCTTTCTGAAAGCATTTTACTCTCTCTATTGAGGACACAAGCAGCCAAGGGCAAAGAGCCTCCTAATTTAAGGCCTCGCTTAAATGCTTAATTGTTCTGTCAGAAGAATAGGGGACATAATATCTTGCTTTTCTGATCTGGGAGCATATGTAGATCCCAGCCCAGAGGAGCATTTTGCTCTTGGCTATTTAATTCATTCAAGTGGAATTAGTGTCCTTCAGTCAGACTTTTATTTGGATGACTATTTTTCTCTGGTAAATTCTAGCAAACAAAAAGATATATACATTTAAGCACTGTAAACTGGTTTAAGCCTAAAAGCACAATGTGCTTTAGGGAAAATGATGAGGATAGAACTACACAAACCACAAAACCTACCACTTGGCAGTAACACACGGTGGTGCCTGGTTTCTGATGACAGTCAGAATGCAAGTCTAATAATACTGCACAGCTGTCACGCTACTGAAACAAATATCTGTCAAGAAAAGTAAATCTTAATTTAGTTCTCATTGTGGATAATAAAACTAACAGGATTGTACTAAAACAGTGGAACAGCATCAGTGACTCCTGAAGTGCCTTGGCTCCCCTTCCATATTAACACAAGAGCAGTGGAACTCCACCCTGAGAAATCAACTGCAGCTTCTGCCCTCATAATTAAAATAATCTCACACCGCATTCCTGAATTGACGTGCCTGCACTGCTTAATAGCTCAGGTATGACCCCTATCAGGAGTCTCTCAAATAATTTTCATTGCACTTCAGAAATTAACATGTGTCAAGGATTATTCATTCCCCTTGGTTTCCATGCAGCTCCACTTGGGGAAAGATTAGGAGAGTTTATTGTATAGATGTAGATTGTTCATGTCAGCTCACTTCAATGCCAAAACTGTGCTAAGCATATTTTACCTAGAAAGAGGCAAAGAGACTCTCCTGTTAATGAAAGATCTTCAAAAAATTCCACACACAATTTGTGTCTCTGTGAAGAAGTCAGCCCTTACTGAAAAATTAGACTCCTCTCTTTAAACTTTTAGTCTTGCAATTTGTGAAGTTACAACTGATATCTATATTAATACAGGTATTATTTAACAAATAATTTAGTGGTCTTTGGACACAGAGAACCTCAATACTGTGGGTAAGAATTTGGCCTGATTTCAGCCATAAAAAGGTAAAATAAAAGGGGAGATCTTTCCACCTATGCAGTTTTCTAGTTTTCTGCATGCGAGGAAGTAAAAAAAAGTATATGAATAGGTAGGTGTTTGTATGTGTGTGCATATATACATATGTGTGTATGTGTGTGTATATACATATATATATATATATATGTACATATATATGAACTCAGTTGCCCTGGGGGAAGTAAAAAGAAAATTAGACCATTGGTTTCTCACATGCTGAAGCTTATGGAATGAGATAGAAGAATTCAACATTTTAGAAAGTTTCAGCTTGAGTACAAAAACAGAGGAGACATCGCAAACCATTTAACACACATTAATCAAGCTTCCAATTATTTCTGTGAAATAGTTAAATACAATCAAATCAAAATGACAAAAGGGAAGCACAAAAAGGTCAAAAGCTCCTTCTAAAGCCTCATTGCAAGACACTGATAAACATAGGAAAATAACACAGAAAATCAGATTGCTATTTTGCTCTAACTACTAGCTATAATTACATCCACGAATGGGAGAAGACTAAGAAATATTAGATCTTTAGAGGAATATTTAAGGAGCTAATATACTGTAAAATACTAAATGAATGCACCAAGTTGCTTTTGTACTCCCTTGCCTCAAGCAGCTAAGCACAAATAAAATTTTGATGCTAATCAGTCCTAGCAGTTTTCACAGAATCTGGAAACCTATTATTTCCTCTGGCTTCAGCTAAAAGATTTCCCAGCTATTTCATTATTGATACTGGTAAAGTGCCTGTTGACACATCATTTTATCCTTGATGTTGACTTGGCATTTTCCTATCTTGACTATGACACTTTTAACTTGGCATTGAAATAAAAATCATGACTAAATTAAATGTTTTTTACATAACCCAAGTAGGTGCTTGGATATATGAACAGATATGGATGCAGCTTCTAGCTAACTGAATTGAATTATGAAAAAAAAAAAAAAAGGAAGGAGAGGAGAGGAGAGGAGAGGAGAGGAGAGGAGAGGAGAGGAGAGGAGAGGAGAGGAG